>JAPDNY010000002.1:295014335-295154335 GCA_029375565.1 Gekko gecko
GGTCTCTCCCTCTTTTTGTAAGGCACCTGATTGCTTTCAGTTGAGCGGAGGATAAGCAATGGGTCCCTTAGGTCTGAACTAGATGGTATGTCTCTCTGTAAGTATGGTGGAGATTCCGAATCCAAGACTCCGCAGTGACTTTAAGACCACAACCGGTTGCATCGATGGACTATAGCTGGTGTAGGGGGAGGTGGGGCTTCGCACTCGCGGCCCCCCCACTTCCTTCCCCAACAAAATGGCCCACGGGGGTCATTAGTTGCCCTGTTGGGGTCTGCAGAGTACTGTTGAGTCCAAGGGTCCCCCAACACTTTTTGAGTCTGCAGGCGCCTTTGGAATTCTGACACGGGGTGGCGGGCGAAAGTACAAAATGGCTGCCACAGAAGGCGGGGCCACAGACCCCAGCCACGGAAGAACGACTAGGTGCCGGGAAGAAGAGCGGTACTGTAAACGATACCCTGGGAAAGAGGGGCGAGAAGTGAGATAAAACCAATCCCCCGTGGGGGGGCAGCTGCCACCCAAACTGCACCGCCAATCAGATCCTCAACCGCCAATCAGAACCTGCGCTGGGCGAGAGCCCCGCCCACTTTCTGAAAACATTTGGTGGCGCCGTGGTGCTCACATTGGGGAACCCAGACTGAACATAAGAACATAAGAGAAGCCAGTGTTGAATCAGGCCAATGGCCCATCTAGTCCAACACTCTGTCACACAGCGGCCAAAATACACCAGGTGCCATCAGGAGGTCCAGCAGTGGGGCCAGGACACTAGAAGCCCTCCCACTGCTGCCCCCTCCAGCACCAAGAATAGAGTGCATCACCTGCCCCAGACTGAGAGTTCCCATCTATATACCCTATGGCGAATAGCCCCTGATGGACTTCTGCTCCAGATGTTTATCTAATTCCCTCTTGAAACTGTCCATGCTTGTAGCTGCCGCCACCTCCTGTGGCAGTGAATTCATGCTCTGAGTGCATGCTCTAGCATCTCCCCCCACACACACTCTTCAGTGCAAATTGTGGTGCTCCATTGGACGCATCAGCCAGCTTCCGAGAGGCGGGCGTGCTCAGAAACGGGCCGTGCAAAACTCCGCCCTCTCCCGACCCCGACTGAGAAGTTGGGGCGCCCCCCCAAACAAGGACTTACCGTGATCTCCTGGGGTGCGGAGCTGACTGGGGGGAAGAGGTGGACGGGTGGAGCAAGGAGAGACGGGGGAAGGGGAGAGAGAGAGAGAAAGAGAGAGACATGATTCCCGGGATCACAGAGCCAGAAAATCCAAAACAGCAGTTATCAACAATCTGAGGCACGTGAAGGAGAGGAACGGGGAGGTCCGGTCTTCCGGGTGCAGCTGAACTATACACCCGAAAGGGCCGATGTTTGCATTTCATTGGCCACAGAAAGAAGACAGCGCTTGGCCCTGCATCCCAGGGCTGTGCCACTATGACTCTGGTCACTGTGCCGTAAAAAAAAAAGCAAAGACCACTTTATTGTTTTACTCGTAATTTCTCTCCCATTCTCCTTTCGTCGTGTGACTCCAAGCGCCCCCTGTGAAGTTCTCCAGGCACGGACGAGACGCAGGGCTGCTCAAACGCTGCCTGCCTTCTTCCAACTGTGCTGTGGTCCCACACCTCTTTGTTGGGCTCTCTTTTGCGCTAAGGGGCACTTGCTACACCCATCAATGCCACTGTCAGAGGATATCCCTGCTGGTCCGCAGCAAAAGAGCTGGGTTCGAGTCCAGTGGCACCTTAGAGACCCACAAAGACTTTCAGCGTACAAGCTTCTGAGAGTCAAAGCTTCGTCAGATATGACGAAGGGAGCTTTTGGACTCTCGAAAGCATACGCCCCTGCAAATCTAGAGTCCAGGGGCACCTTTAAGACCGACAAAGTTTTATTCAAGGTATGAGCTTTTGTGGGCATGCACTCTTTTTCAAATACACTGGAATGGTAGGTAAGGTTCAAACTTATAGACAGCGGCTGAACAGCGAATTAACGTGTAACATGATGAAGACCGTTCTAAGATACGCAAAGACAAAACTAAATAACAAGTTATGGTTATAAGGTCAACCGTTCTCAAGCAATGAATATGTCAAAATAGCAGATAAATGTGTAAAGGTATCTTTTCTAATTGTGGGAAGTAAACTGAGACTCTCCGTTCTCTTCTCTCAGGCGTGGAGGTCACTTTAACAGCATTTGTTTTTCTTTTTTGAGGTGGGTGCACTGTCAGGTTTTGAATAAACCTTTGTTGGTCTTAAAAGGTGCCACTGGGCTCTAAATCTGTTCTAGAAAAAGAAGAAGAGATTGGATTTATACCCCGCCCTTCACTCGGGAGTCTCAGAGAGGCTTACAATCTCCTTCCCTTCCCCTCCCCTGTGTGAGGTAGCTGGGGCCGAGAGAGCTCTTTCGAGGACTGCTCTTGAGAGAACAGCTCTGAGAGAACTTGTGACTGACCCAAGGTCACACCAGCAGCTGCATGTGAAGGAGTGGGGAATCAAACCCAGTTCTCCCAGATTAGAGTCCGTGCTCCTAGCCACTACACCAAACTGGTTCTCAAGACCAGCAAAGTTTAGTGCTAGGTATAAGCTTTTGCGTGCATGCATACTTCTTCAGTTACAAGGAAGCTTATACCCAGAATTAAACTTTGCTGGTCTTAAAGGTGCCACTGTGGACTCAAACTTTGTGCTGTTGCTTCAAACCAACAGGGCTGCCCACCTGCATCTACTGTACAAAATGGTTCACAAACTTACTCGGGTAAATGACTGGGGCCATGGTCGACAATTGCTCTGTATAGCTTACTGCAAGTAGGATCCTATTTGTGTTATTTCTGTACCGAGGAATGGGTCTTATGTTTAATGGGTCTTGTGCTACGCTTCAGTTCTTTCTGGTGGTTTCAGATGCCTAAAACCCTAATGCACTGGTTACCGAATGTCCCATTTTGTCGACTGTACTGACTCACGGTTTGTAATCCATCCTGCCCGAAGGCGGACTATGAATAATGCCAATAAAAATGATAAAATATGTATACTATGTATGGTCTGTTGCTGCACGGATTGCCCTGCTATGTAGTTTCTGCACTGTTCCCCAGTATGAACAAAATATATCCCAAGAGATGGCAACAAATATGCACAGACTCTTCTTTAAATTTACTTACAAATAATGTAATGGTGCTCTAGAATGTATATCGCAGACCGTCCTTGTGGTTTGTATCAATACAAGTACTACAAAAGACAATATTGTCTACTTCTTATAACAACCCATTGAAACAAACAAACAACAGCACGTTCTGTGACACGATGCAGCATGTGGAAGATTCAGAGAAGACAGACTTGAATTAGGAGCAACAGGCCACAGAAGTAATTTCAGAAGTCTGAACATAAGAACATAAGAGAAGCCAATGTTGAATCAGGCCAGTGGCCCATCTAGTCCAACACTCTGTGTCACACAGTGGCCAAAATATACCAGATGCCATCAGGAGGTCCAGCAGTGGGGCCAGGACACCAGAAGCCCCTCCCACTGTTGCCCCCCCCAGCACCAAGAATAGAGTGCATCACTTGCCCCAGACAGAGAGTCCCTATCTATACCTTGCGGCTAATAGCCACGGATGGACCTCAGGTCCATATAAGAACAGAAGAGAAGCCAGTGTTGGATCAGGCCAATGGGCCATCCAGTCCAACAGTCTGTGTCACAAAGTGGCCAAAAATACCAGGTGCCATCAGGAGGTCCAGCAGTGGGGCCAGGACACTAGAAGTCCTCCCATTGCTGCCCCCCAGCACCAAGAATAGAGTGCATCACCTGCCCCAGACGGAGAGTTCCTATCTGTACCTTGTGGCTAATAGCCACTGATGAACTTCTGCTCCATATGCTTATCTAATTCCCTCTTGAAACTGTCTATGCTTGTAGCTGCCACCACCTCCTGTGGCAGTGAATTCCACGTGTTAATCACTCTTTGGGTGAAGAAGGACTTCCTTTTATCTGTTCTAACCCGACTGCTCAGCAATTTCATGGAGTGCCCACAGGGAGTTCTTGTATTGTGAGAAAGGGAGAAAAGGACTTCTTTCTCTTCCTGCTCTATCCCATGCATAATCTTATAAACCTCGATCAGGTCACCCCTCAGCAGTCGTTTCTCCAAGCTGAAGAGCCCCAAGTCTTCCATCTATGTAGAATTTATGTGTGAGGATTCGTTGATAAAGACAAAGAAACGGGCTGAAAGTAAACCGGGACGCCGCCAGAATCTTCCACGTGCTGCATTGTGTAACAGAACATGCTGTTGTTTATTTCAATAGGTTGTTGCAAGAAGGAGACGATATTGTCTTTTGTAGTACTTGTATTGATACACATAGATTGTATGTGATATAAGTTCTACCGAGCACCATTACATTTTGTTGTTGTTGTTGTTCAGTCGCACAGTCGAGTCCGACTCTTCGCGACCCCATGGACCAGATTACGCCAGGCCCTCCTGTCTTCTGCTGTCCGCTGAAGTTTACCATTACATTATTTACAAGTAAATTCAAAGACAAGTCTATGCGAATTTGTTGCCGTCTCATGGTATATATTTTGTTCATACCAGGTTATATGTCCACAGGCCAGCAATTTGGTGTGATCTCTGCATTCTTTGACATGTGCTAATATTTATGTTTGGTTCGAGATTCGCACCAGATTCCCGACGTCCTATCCGTCCCTTTTTTGATGTCCGGTCCCTTCGGCTGCATTCACTTACACCACGTTCCCTAAAGACTCAGTGAAAAAGGTGGACGACGAGTAATAAATTTTAAAACGTTCTAAAAAAACCCCCGATAGTCATAGGGGTAGACTTGAAAGTGTATGGCCGATTTGGGTTCAGATCTCGGGAGCAGGAGCTGGAACCCCCAGGGGTCAGAGGGGATCAGTGCCACACCTGATTCTTTCTCTCACCCTGAGATTAGCAAACGCAGAAGGAATTAGATCGAAGAGATGCAGATTTACATCTGCAGAGCTCAATTTGGGGGGGGGAGGCGAATCTAAGGGGACCTCGGCCCAGAACTGGCCATCCTTCGAACAAAGCACCCCACCCACACCCAGTATGAAACAGGAACCTTCCCCTCCAGCACAAGTTGCGGCTGTACCTAGCTCACACTGACTCAGCTTAGGGGGAACACTGCTCTCCAGCCTCCTGCCTCCATTCTAGAACCTCACACGACCCGACACTTCCAGTTCCGAAACAAAAGCTGCTAGGCCCCCATGGTGGATTGGGGGGAGCTGCTCCACGGGTGCCCCCCCTGCTTTTCTGGTCCCTTCGTGGCTCCGTTCACCCCACTGCCCGGAATAGCCACCCCAATTCAGCAACTGGAGGGAAAGGACCCTGGAACGGAACTTTGCTTCTGGGATTTCTGCACAAACACAAGGAAATAGGACCCAATGTGGCTTTCATGACTTTCTGCCTGGGGCACCTACTGATCCTCAGCTCTGCTGACATAGAGGCTATTGAAAGTCTCCCCCAACCTGGCTAGTCCAGGGTAGCCCGATCGTGTCAGACCTGGGAAGCTAAGCAGGGTCGGCCCTGGTTGGTACTTGGATGGGAGACCACCGGGCTCAGGTCGCTACGCAGAGTCTGTGCGTCCTGCCTGCTGTTAGAGAGACATCTGATCAACAGCCGGTTTTACATTTTCCGCCGGAGGCGCCAGTTCTTTGTTCCTTCTTCCCAGCACGCCAGGGGCACCGTCCGATAGCCGCTGGCCACACCGGTCAGCAACGGCCATTCTACAGGCTGCAAAGAGGCCGTGGCTTCTTGGCCAAAAAACGTGTGTCCCCTTTCTCTTCCCGCACAATGTTCAACCCGATGCAGAGCTCAGAAGAACTCGAAAACTAATACTATTTTGTGCTGTTCTCAAAAAGGCACGATGTGACTTTTATATTTGGATTTCCCCCCTTTAGTGTGCACTGGGACCTTTTTTGACCTCATGCTCTGCCTGAGGGCCACGTGTGGCTTCCTAGCTTGTAAGGAAAGAACAACGGAACAACTGTCAGTCTTCGAGCAGCGGCCGGACGAACACTTGCATTGAGTGAGGGGCTGGACTAGATGACCAGGATGTCCCCTTCCAACTCTGCGATTCTAAGAATCGAGCAGGGGACCAGGTGAACGATTCCCCATCGTCCATCAGTTTCGGACAGCTTCAACCTCGATTTTCTGGCACCTCTCACCAGCTGACTCCCCCTGCCCCCCATACACTCTCCTATTTTACGTTTTGTCTGGGATTACGGCCCTTTTCTTTTGCCCACCCTTCGTCCCCCTGTAAATTTTAAAAGAACTTTTCATCTACATCTTCTGAGAATTTACTCGGTACCTAGTATTGAACACATACGAAACTGCCTTATACTGAATCAGACCATTGGTCCATCATGGTCAATACTGTCTACTCAGACTGGCAGCGTCTCTCCAGGTTAGAAGTCTTCCTTATCACCTACTGCCTGGTCCTTTAAACTGGAGATGCCGGGGATTGAACCTGGGACCTTCTGCATGACAAGCAGAGGCTCTGCCACTGAGCCAGAGTCTCAGGTCAAGGTCTTTCCCATCCCCCCTGCCTGGTCCTTTTAACTGGAGATGCCGAGGACTGAACCTGGGACCTCCTGCATGCCAAGCAGAGGCTCTGCCACTGAGCCAGGGTCTCAGGTCAAGGTCTTTCCCATCCCCCCCTGCCTGGTCCTTTTAACTGGAGATGCCAAGGACTGAACCTGGGACCTTCTGCCTGCCAAGCAGAGGCTCTGCCACTGAGCCAGGATCTCAGGTCAAGGTCTTTCTCATCACCTCCTGCCTGGTCCTTTTAACTGGAGATTCTGGGGATTGAACCTGGGACCTTCTGCATGCCAAGCAGAGGATCTGCCACTGAGCCAGGGTCTCAGGTCAAGGTCTTTCCCATCACCTCCTCCCTGGTCCCTTTTAACTGGACATGCCGGGGATTGAACCTGGGACCTTCTGCATGCCAAGCAGAGGCTCTGCCGCTGAGCCAGGGTCTCAGGTCAAGGTCTTTCCCATCACCTCCTGCCTGGTCCTTTTAACTGGACATGCCGGGGATTGAACCTGGGACCTTCTGCCTGCCAAGCAGATGCTCTGCCACTGAGCCAGGGTCTCAGGTCAAGGTCTTTCTCATCACCTCCTGCCTGGCCCTTCTAACTGGAGATGCCGGGGACTGAACCTGGGACCTTCTGCATGCCAAGCAGAGGCTCTGCTGCTGAGCCAGGATCTCAGGTCAAGATCTTTCTCATCACCTCCTGCCTAGTCCTTTTAACTGGAGATGCCGGGGATTGAACCTGGGACCTTCTGCCTGCCAAGCAGAGGCTCTGCCACTGAGCCAGGGTCTCAGGTCAAGGTCTTTTCCATCACCTCCTGCCTGGACCTTTGAACTGGGGATGCCGGGGATTGAACCTGGGACCTTCTGCATGCCAAGCAGGGGCTCTGCCACGGAGCCAGGGTCTCAGGTCAAGGTCTTGTGGGTCCCTGCGTTATCTCTCCTGCCGTCCACCTGACCGAGAACCTGGCTTGCTGGCCCTCTCCCTGCCTTCTCCACCCAGCATGGACAGGGTCCTACAGGGATTCAAGAGCGCAGAGAGGGATGGAATCGTTTACCTGCAGAGCCGGAAGGGGGAGGCCCCCCGGCCTGTTGCCAGAGAGTCGCCTCAGCCGCCAGGCGCCGCACGTAACCCTCGTCCACACACAACAGGATGTTCTCCGGCTTGATGTCCGTGTGGATGATTTTGCACTTGGTGTGGAGGTAGTCGAGGCCCTGCAGCACCTGGGGAGGGAGACACAGGCTCAAAAATAAGGAAAACCATACTGCACTCTCTGCCTGCCACACGAACACCAAGCGGTGGTATCAGGCACTTCACAAGAATGGAAGCAGGAATGCTGGGATAGCCCTGATGGGTCAAACAACATTCTGTTTCACACAATGGCCAAGCAGTTGCCCCTGAGGGACAACGGACAAGGTCCAGAGGCTAAGGAAGAAGGAGAAAAAGAAGAAGAGATTGGATTTATACCATGCCCTTCACTACCCAAGGGAGTCTCAGAGTGGCTTACGATCTCCTTTCCCTTCCCTACCCCACAACAGACAGCTGTCAGGCAGGTGGGGCTGAGAGAGCTCTCTCGAGGACTGCTCTTGAGAGAACAGCTCTGACAGAACTATGGCTTGCCCAAGGTCATCCAGCAGCTGTGAATGGAAGAGTGGGGAATCTGATTTTGTCTTAAATTGAATGTTTTAATAGAGGAGGAGATTGGATTTATACCCCGCCCTTCGCTACCCAAAGGAGTCTCAGAGTGGCTTCCAAACTCCTTTCCCTTCCCCTCCCCACAACAGACACCCCCTGTGAGGCAGGTGGGGCTGAGAGAGCTCTTTCAAGGAGTGTTCCTGGGAGCACAGCTCTGAGAGAACTTGTGACTAACCCAAGGTCACACCAGCAGCTGCATCTGGAGGAGTGGGCACTCAAGCCCAGTCTTCCCAGATGAAGAAGAAGAGATTGGATTTATACCCCACCCTCCACTACCCGAAGGAGTCTCAAAGCGGCTTGCAAACTCCTTCCCCTTCCCCTCCCCACAACAGACCCCCTATGAGGGAGGTGGGGCTGAGAGACCTCTTTCGGGGACACAAGCTCTGAGAGAACTCGTGACTGACCCAAGGTCACACCAGCAGCTGCCTGTGGAGAAATGGGGAATCAGACCCAGTTCTCCCAGATTAGAACCTGTGCTCCTAACCGCTACACCAAACTGGCTCCCGGAGGCGGAGGTCTACCCTTGTCAGCTGTGGCCCCCTCAGGGACAGGAGAGAACAGGAGTGTGAAACAGCGGGTCCAGCAATTGGCGGGAAAGACGAAGCCTCTGGCTAGGCCCGGCTTGGCGTAAATGTCAGGAAACTGGCCTAATGCTCTAAAGCAGTGGCTCTACCTCAGCGAGGTTTGAAACCGACCTCGCTAGGCAGCTTCAAGGCCGCACTCTCAGCCTGCCATCAAAATGGCGGCGGGGTGATAACACCGCCCTCTCACGGGGCTGCCGAAAACATTCAACGTTCTTCTTGCCATGTTTCGATTCCCCGTATCCAGTCGCAAAGTTCAGCAGCCCCCAAACCAGGAAAGTCCAGGAGGGCCGATCCCAGCCCCGAGCTGCCCCTGACCGGTGGTCTCTCCCTCTTCTGAGCCTCCTGACGCCCAAAAGTCTCACAGAGGGGGAAACCACCATCGGCCGCGTACTTTCGTTTCCACAGCATGGCACCATTGGCTTTTCCTCAAGGCCTGTCCGTGCAAGTTCAGTGCGCTTTCGGGCCTGAGGAAACTCCACGGCTGTAAGAACAAGCAATTTCTGGTAATTTGCAGCTCCATTAATGGCACCTCAGAAGTTATTTGGCCCACAGAAAAAAAAGACATAGACATACATGCGAGTGGGCACACAATACTTCCCTCCTTGGCATTATGGCCCAGACTTTCTCTGGAAAGCGATGTATAGGCCTGCTTTGGTCTCCCTTTCTGGGAGGGAGGGAGAAAAACAACTCAAGCATGCTGTGTTCGGAGCAGGGCCCTCTCTCACTGTGTCCCGAAGGTAGGAATATGGGCGCTTCTCCACCATCAGTCGGAAAGCAGGTGGTGAGGACTTTTCCAATCAATGGGGGGAGACAGTTCTAACCATCCTCAAGGAATTGCGACGCTGAAAAGTTTGTTGCCGAAGGCTTTCTCGGCCGGAGTTCATTTGCTGCTGTAGATTTTCCGGGTTGTGTGGCCGTGGTCTTGGCATTGTAGGACCTGACATTTCGCCAGTAGCTGTGACTGGCATCCTCAGAGGTATAACACAGAAAGATGGAGTACTCTCTGTGTCGAGGTGAGGAGGGAAAAAATGGTAGGCAGGTAATTTAAATCTACCCTGGAAGGTGGGGTAGGGCTGAGTCATTATCTTATAGGAGTTCCCCAGGCTATGAATATGCTGATGGAGGAGCTTTCCTGAGGAGGTTCTTTTGTCTATGGATTGTTTCCTGAGGAGGTTTCCTGTTTCCTGAGGAGGTTCTTTCGTCTATGGATTCTTTCCTGAGGAGGTTTCCTGTTTCCTGAGGAGGTTCTTTCGTCTATGGATTCTTTCCTGAGGAGGTTTCCTGTTTCCTGAGGAGGTTCTTTTGTCTATGGATTGTTTCCTGAGGAGGTTTCCTGTTTCCTGAGGAGGTTCTTTCGTCTATGGATTGTTTCCTGAGGAGGTTTCCTGTTTCCTGAGGAGGTTCTTTCGTCTATGGATTGTTTCCTGAGGAGGTTTCCTGTTTCCTGAGGAGGTTCTTTCGTCTATGGATTGTTTCCTGAGGAGGTTTCCTGTTTCCTGAGGAGGTTCTTTCGTCTATGGATTCTTTCCTGAGGAGGTTTCCTGTTTCCTGAGGAGGTTCTTTTGTGTGTGGAATGGCTATTGAAACTCTAATCTTAATAGCACTACAGATAAGATTAGAGATACTACAGATAAGAACAGCACTACAGATAAGATTAAGAATTTTAATAGCATTACAGATAACTTAATAATATAGATGAAGAAACTTTTTTGGCAGACTGGAGCGATTTCAGAGTATATACAGAAATATTGGGAAATGAAGGACAGTGTTTTCAGTTTGGGTAACTACTAATGGTGTAACAATTGCTACAGTTAATGGGCGTTTATAGTAGTTACTAATATCTATGTGGGTGTTACCTGTAGACTTAGTATGTTAACAAGGATTAAAATGGTATTATATGATGTTTGAATGGTGGAAGCAATGCTGGGGGTCATTAGGGGGAAAAGAGGAGCTTTTGAGAAAAAGGATATGAGATTTATGATGTGCAACAAGTTGTGAAACATTGTGTATCCTAATAAAAAGTTGTTTAAAAAAATAAAAGGAAAAAAAAGGAAACAATCCATAGACAAAAGAACCTCCTCAGGAAAGCTCCTCTATTAGCATGTTCATAGCCTGGAGAACTACTACAAGATAATGACTCAGCCCTACCCCACCTTCCAGGGTAGATATAAATTACCTGCCTACCATTCTTCTGCTCACCTTGGTACAGAGAGTCCTCCATCTTTCTGTGTTATACTTCTGAGGGTGCCAGTCACAGCTACTGGCGAAACGTCAGGTCCTACAATGCCAAGACCACGGCCATACAACCCGGAAAATCTACAGCAACTACTGAAAAGTTTGCTTTTACATTTACATGCACAAAACCTGGGACCTGATTTCGAACTCGTGGTCTGGAATCCTTGACTGGCATTCTAAACAGATGTAATGAAAAAAGGCGAGTTCCTAGCCCACGTGGGTCAATAATAATAATAATAATAATAATAATAATAATAATAATAATAATATATATATATATATAATAATAATAATAATAATAATAATAATCATCGTATGGCAGTGGGTCTAGTATAGCCAAGAGATCCAAAAACTGTCTGGCAGCCTGAAACTCCTGCTCTTTTTTGTGGTGAGCCAGGTTAGTTTTCCGGGCTGACAGAATGGTGACCGACCGAAGGTCACCCAGTCAGGTTCATATGGAGGAGTGGGGGATCGAACCCAGTTCTCTGGGTTATAGCCCGCCGCTCTTAACCACTACACCAAACTCGCATGGGTCTAGTAGACCCAGAAGGCAGAATATTTGACCTGTCATGCCTCCAGATATTCTTAGTTGATTGAGGCCCAAGAGTTCAGAGCAGGTAATGCCTCCTCTACCCGGTTTTCCCAATCTGAGAGCCCGTTCCAAACATGTGGAGAAAAAAGCACATGGCCTGAAACGACACCTTTTCAGAACACAGGTGGATAACGGATTATCTTCCTTGTGAAACAACTCCCCGAGACTGGAACAGTAGTGTGTCAGGGAGGACCGTTCCATCCTGGCCTCCCTCCCTCGTTGCTAGCTTTCCCTCCTGCGGGGAGGTTCTCCCTTCCCAGTATTCTGAAATAGTACCAGTCTAGGAAAGAGTCTACTGCATGTTCTACCTCATATGAACTGCTGTTCAGTCCAGAGGTCCGCTCATGATCACTGAAGTGAACAGGGATGCTAACCTCCAGGTGGGGCCTGGAGATCCCACAGAATCAGAACTGATCTCTGGGCGACACATTTTCCAGTTCCTCTGGAGAAAATGGCTGCTTTGGAGGGTGGACTCGGCCTTATACCCCACTGAGGTCCTGCCCCTCCCTCAACCCCCTCACCCACATCTCTAAGTATTTCCCACCCCAGACGGGGCAATTCATAGGAATAATAGAGAAGGAAATATTGTAACTTAATCTGAGCGGCACCAGAAGGGCAGGAAGGATCCCAGCCGGTTTGGTGTAGTGGTTAAGTGCGCGGACTCTTATCTGGGAGAACCGGGTTTGATTCCCCCACTCCTCCACTTGCACCTGCTGATGTGACCTTGGGTCAGTCACAAGCTCTGGCACAGCTGTTCTCTCAAGGACAGTTTCTGTCACAAGTTCTCTCAGCCCCACCTATCTCACAGGGTGTCTGTGGTGGGGAGGGGAAGGGAAAGGAGTTTGTAAGCTGCTCTGAGACACCTTTGGGCAGTGAAGGGTGGGGTATAAATCCAAACTCTTCTTCTTCTTCTTCTTCTTCTTCCTCTAAGCTGAGTTAGTGTGAGCTACCTCACAGTTTCTTAGCCTCCGGCTCACACATTTTTGTCTTAGCTCGGGACGGAGGGCTCGCTCACAACTTTTAACGCCGGTAGCTCACAAAGTAGAATTTTTGCTCACAAGACTCCACAGCTTAGAGGGAGCACTGGCTCAGTGAGGTATAATGCCACAGAGCCCACCCTCCAAAGAAGCCATTTTCTCCAGGGCAACTGATCTCTGCAGTTTGGGGATGAGCACTGTTCCCTCTAAGCTTGCGTTAGTGTGAGCTACCTCACAGTTTTTTTAGCCTCCGGCTCACACCTTTTTGTCTCAGCTCAGGAAGGAGGGCTCTAGAGCAAGAACTAATTAATGCAGCAGCCAAATGGCTCGCTCGCTCACAACTTTTAATGCCGGTAGCTCACCAAGCTGAATTTGGGCCCCCAAGACCCCACAGCTTAGAGGGAGCGTCGGGGCCTAGCCGTACATCTCAGTCCCCACACACCTGTTCCCGTCCCATCCCCCTTTTACCTGGCGTAGGATGCTCTTGACACAGGGGATAGGAAGCCCTTGGTAGTTGGATTTGATGATCCATTTCAGCAGCTGGTGCCCTAAAACCTCGAGGACCATGCAGACATCTGGCCGGGGGGGGGGCGAGTCAAGGAGAGGCCAGGCCCCAAAATCAGAGAGGATGACCTCGCAAAGCCACACACCCGATCATAAGAACATAAGAGAAGCCACTGTTGAATCAGGCCAATGGCCCATCTAGTCCAACACTCTGAGTCACACAGCAGCCAAAATATACCAGGTGCCATCAGGAGGTCCAGCAGTGGGGCCAGGGCACCAGAAGCCCTCCCACTGCTGCCCCCTCCAGCACCAAGAATAGAGTGCACCACCTGCCCCAGACTGAGAGTTCCCATCTATACCCTGTGGCTAAGAGCCACTGATGGACCTCTGCTCCAGATGTTTATCTAATTCCCTCTTGAAGCTGTCCATGCTTGCAGCTGCCACCACCTCCTGGGGCAGTGAATTCCACGTGTTAATCACTCTCTGGGTGAAGAAGTATTTACTTTTATCTGTTCTAACCTGACTGCTCAGCAATTTCATGGAGTGCCCACAAGGAGTTCTTGTCTTGTGAGAAAGGGAGAAAAGTACTTCTTTCTCAACCTGCTCAATCCCATTCATAATCTTATAAACCTCAATCATGTCACCCCTCAGCCGTCGTTTCTCCAAGCTAAAGAGCCCCAAGCATTTTAACCTTTCTTCATAGGGAAGGTGTTCCACCCCTTTTATCATTCTAGTTGCCCTTCTCTGCACTTTTCCCAATGCTATAATATCCTTTTTGAGATATGGCGACCAGAACTGTACACAGTATTCCAAATGAGGCCGCACCAATGATTTATACAGGGGCATGATGATACTGGCTGATTTGTTTTCAGTTCCCTTCCTAATAATCCCCAGCATAGCGTTGGCCTTCTTTATTGCAGCTACACACTGTCTAGACATTTTCATTGAGTTATCCACGACGATCCCTCGCATGACATCGTGTTCACCAAGTCCTCTGCGGGAGCCAGCCGGGACACTCGAGCGGTCACGAAGGACACCCAGCCAAGCGGCCCCTGAAGGGCCAGCAAGCGGCCACGGGAGTTCTGTGGCTTAAGCCACGATGAAGATGGCTACAGGTGTAGTAGGCAGGCTCCTGACAGCCAGAAGCCCACTGGGACCTTTCCTCAGTCTGCTAAAAGGCCAGTTCCACCCCTAATCCCCTCTGCCCCATTTATTCCCAGGATTCCTGCTCAATTCTTCTCCCTCTCCCAAAATACTAGAACTCGAGGGCATCCAATGAAGCTGATGGGCAGTAGGTTCAGGAAATACCACTTTACACAGGTTGATTAAAACGAGGAATTCGCTGTCAGATGTTGCAGAGATTGCCACAGGAATAAACAGCTTTAAAAGGGGATGAGTTAGATTCATGGAAGATAAGTCTATCAGTGGTTATTAGCCATGGTGACTGAGGGGAACCTCCACGCTCAGGAAGGAGGGCTCCGGAGCAAACTCATTTATGCAGCGGCCAAATGGCTCGCTCACAACTTTTAATGCCGGTAGCTCACAAAGCAGAATTTTTGCTCACAAGACTCCACAGCCTAGAGGGAGCATTGCCGCTGTTCCCTCTAAGCTGAGTTAGTGTGAGTTAACTCACAGATTTTTTAGCCTCCGGCTCACAGATTTTTGTCTCGGCTCAGGAAGGGACGGCGCCAGAGCAAACTAATTTACGCAGCAGCCAAATTGCTTGCTTGCAGTTTCAATGCCAGCCGCTCACAAAGTAGAATTTTTGCTCACAAGACTCCACAGTTTAGAGGGGGAGCACTGGCCCCAGTCAATTTCTAAAAGCATTTGGGGAGGCCCAGAACAGCCGTCAGCCGGCACTGTGGTGCCCACCACATTGGGGACCCTGGTCTACGTCAACACTTTGCCACCCAAGTCAGGCCCTTTCAGTGATTCCAGTGCCACTTGAACAGAGGGATTTTGCGGGATTCCCTGTGGAAGGATACGGACGCCGTTGATCCCCGAGATCTTGAAGTCGTCGATTAGCTGGACGATGTTCTCACGCTTGGGGTCACTGGGATCTGAATCCCGCACCTGGAGGAGGGGAAAAGGGAGATCGAAAGAAATCAAGAAATCAAATATCCCAGGCCAGGGGTCAGTGGCTGCGTGCCCCCAGATGAAAATCGCTTTTCCCAGTTGCTGATCTTAAGAACATAAGAGAAGCCAGTGTTGCGTCAGGCCAGTGGCCCATCTGGTCCAACACTCTGTGTTGCACAGTGGCCAAAAACACCAGGGGCCATCAGGAGGTCCAGCAGTGGGGCCAGGACACTCCCACTGTTGACCCCCCCCCCAAGCACCAAGAATACAGGGCCAGGACACTTGCCCCAGACGTAAGAACATAAGAGAGAAGCTAATGTCGGTTCAGGCCAATGGCCCATCCAGTCCAACACTCTGTGTCACATGGTGGCCAAAATATACCAGGTGCCATCAGGAGGTCCAGCAGTGGGGCCAGGACACTAGAAGCCCTCCCACTGCTGCCCCCCCCCAGCACCAAGAATACAGAGAGCATCACCTGCCCCAGACTGAGAGTTCCTATCTATACCTCATGGCTCATAGCCACTGATGGACCTCTGCTCCAGATGTTCGTCCAATCCCCTCTTGAAGCCGCCTATGCTTATAGCTGCCACCACCTCCTGTGGCAGTGTATTCCACGTGTTAATCACTCTTTGGGTGAAGAAGGACTTCCTTTTATCCGTTCTAACCTGACTGCTCAGCAATTTCATGGAGTGCCCACCAGGTTCTTGTATTGTGAGAAAGGGAGAAAAGCCCTTCTCTCTCGACATGCTCTATCCCGGCTGGGAGGCAGAGACAGGCTACTAAGCCACTTCTCTGAACGTCCTCCGTGCCCCTGTAGGAGTTGCCAGTCTCCTCGACGGGAACCCAAAGCGGCTGATGTCATTCTCCTCTTCTCCGGCTTATCCTCACAACAACCCTGTGAGGTAGGCAAGGCTGAAGGAATGTGACTCGCCCAAGGTCACCCAAGCGAGCAGGGATTCAAACCTAGGGCTCCCAGAGCCTAACCCCACACGCTTAACCACGACACCACCCGCTCACCGGGGGTGTGTGTGTGTATGGTTTCGGATCTTAGAGACAAAGAAACAAGCAGGGCGTGTGTGGGGGGGAGAGAGGTATGTCGCACTCATCCAGCGCCGCTGTTGAGCCAGGGCCCAGAGTTTTTAATGCCGAGGCGTAAGCCTGGAGGGCAAGAAATAATTAAAGGGCTTCTGAGCACGTGAAGAGTAGCTTTGGCTCTCCTGCCATCAACCCAAGCACAGTCCCAGATAGGAAGGGCAGGGGGTACGGGAAAGGGGAGGTCTCTCCAGGCCGAGAAAGAGCACTGAAAAACTAAGCACTGCAAATGTTTCTCCAAGGTAGGGTCACCAGCTCCAGGTTGGGAAATACCTGGAGATTTTGGGGGTTGGAGCCGGAGGAGGGAGGGCTCTGGGGAGGGGAGGGGCTTCAATGGGGTACAGTGCCATAGAGCTCACCCTCCAGAACCGCCATTTTCTCCAGGGGAACTGATCTCTGTCGCCTGGAGAGCAACTGTCATGCCGAGAGATCTCCAGCCAGCACCTGGCAGTTGGCAACCCTACACACTAAGGAGGAGGAGCCACCCTAAACCACTTCTTCCCGGAAGCTGATGTCGAACTGTGGGTGTGGGAAGGAAGGGAGCAACTCACACATTTCAGAAGCTTGATTTCATCCACGGCCGTCTCTGTATAGTGCACGGCGCTCTTCACCACCTTGAGAGCCACAAAACGTTTCCGCCTGGGGGTGGGTGGAAAGAGGGGGGGGGTAGAGTCAGCAGTGGTCGGTAGGTAGACAGACAAAAGATAGGGTATAGACAGAGGAAGAAGGGATTGGATATATACCCCGCCCTTCACTCGGAGTCTCAGGGCGGCTTACAACCTCCTTTCCCTTCCCCTCCCCACAACAGACACCTTTTGAGGCAGGTGGGGCTGAGAGAGCTCTGACTGAGAACGGCCCTTGAGAGAACAGCTCTGACGGAACTTGTGACTGACCCAAGGTCACACCAGCAGCTGCATGTGGAGGAGTGGGGAATCAAACCCGGTTCTCCCAGATTAGAGCCCATGCTCTTAATCACTACACCAAACGGATGATAGAGAGACAGATGACAGAGAGATGGACAATACGTATATGATAGCGAGATCAACAGATAATAGAGATGACAGAGATATAGATGATAGAGAGACAGATGACAGATAGCAGATAGACAGACGATAGGGAGACAGAGAGAGATGACAAGAAGAAGAAGAAGAAGAAGAAGAAGAAGAAGAAGAAGAAGAAGAAGAAGAAGAAGAAGAAGAAGAAGAAGAAGAAGAAGAGGAGGAGGAGGAGGAGGAGGAGGAGGAGGAGATTGGATTTATACCCCGCCCTTCACTACCCAAAGGCGTCTCAGAGCGGCTCACAAACACCTTTCCCTTCCCCTCCCCACAACAGACACCCTGTGAGGTAGGTGGGGCTGAGAGAACTCTGACAGAAACTGCTCTTTCTCAAGAACAGCTCTTATCAGAACTACGGCTTGGCCAGAGGTCATCCAGCCAGGTGCAAGTGGAGGAGTGGGGAATCAAACCTGGTTCTCCCAGATTAGAGTCCACGCACTTAACTACTACACCAAAC
Source organism: Gekko gecko (assembly GCA_029375565.1). Lineage (NCBI taxonomy): Eukaryota > Metazoa > Chordata > Lepidosauria > Squamata > Gekkonidae > Gekko > Gekko gecko. The sequence continues at coordinate 295,032,135 of JAPDNY010000002.1, forward strand.
TGATGATAGATAGATGCAGAGGAGAGCGACGAGTATGATGGGGGGGCCTGGAGACCAAGAAGCCCTGTGAGGAAAGGCCGAGGGACTTCTTGGGAAGGTTCAGTCTGGAGAAGAGGAGGCGGAGGGGGAACAGGATGGCTCTCTTTTAAGTATTTGAAGGGCTGTCACTTGGAGGAGGGCCGGGAGCCGTTCCTGGTGGCAGCAGAGGACAGGACTCGCAATTGTGGGTTTAAATTAAGGGCGGGAAGGTACTGGCTGGATATCAGGAAAAACTTTTCTACAGTCAGAGTTGTGCAAGAGTGAAATCAGCTGCCCAGGGAGGTGGTGAGCTCCCCCTCGTTGGCAGTCTTTAAGTAGTGGCTGGACAAACATTGTCAGGGACGCTCTAGGCCGATCCTGCATCCAGCAGGGGGTTGGACTAGGTGACCTCTAGAACCCCTTCCAACTCTGTGATTCTATGATTCTGTGACAGAGAGACAGATGGCAGATAGTAGACAGACGATAGCTAGAGGATAGAAAGATAGAGAGGCAGATGATAGAGAGATATCTCCCCACCCTAGCAGCCTTGAAAATCACTTGCAACATTCATTCATTTTATGAATTGATCCAAGAGTACAACACTTAAAACGTTCAGACATATAACCGAAATAAAAGGATATAAGAAACTACGCATTCGATTGCAAGCAAAAGGTATACATGAAAATGATAAAGTGGAAGAAAGAACCGGACATTTTCTATATAACACGAGGTCAATAAACTAGGGTTAAACCATGATACCAATGGATTTCCCGCAAATTTGGATTAACGTATGTTCGTCTTGTTTGTCTTAGATACGAAATTTAAAAAATCTTTTTTAAAAAGAAAACCACTCGCAACACAACAGAGATTAAAACCAAAAGCTGCAAAGACGGAACGGAGTCGTTAATCACCCGCACGGTGAAATTAGCAACTTCCGCAGCGACGGGCTGGGATCCTCGGAGGCCTATTCAAAATCCAAGAACAAAGGTGAGCTGTTTTTCGGGTTTTCACCGTTCCCTGCGTGTCCAGACCGGTTGGGCTTCTTCCCCCACTATTTGTATTCTTCATAAAAGCCGGGACGCCGGCCCTCGCGAGTGCGAATGCGAAACGAGGGAGGGGTCGGGATAATTCCAGGGAACAAAGGGCTGTAATCCTGCCCGCGCCTTGACCTGGCTGGCCCCGGCTAACCCGGTCTCCTCAGCTCTCAGAAAGCTAAGCAGGGTCGGCCTAGGTTGGTACTCAGATGGGAGACCACCAAGGAAGGCCAAGGTTGCTACTCAGAAGCAGGCAAGGCCAGTGTTCCCTCTAAGCTGAGTTGGTGTGAACTAGCTCACAGCTTTTTTCGCCTCCGGCCAGTTTGGTGTACAGGTTAAGAGCAGCGGACTCTAATCTGGAGAAACGGGTTTGAGTCCCCACGCCTCCACCTGGAGCCAGCTGGGTGACCTCGGGCCGGCCCCAGTTCTCTCAGAGCTATTCTCTCAGCCCCACCTATTTCACAGGCAGTGTTCCCTCTACGCTGAGTTAGTGTGAGCTAGCTCACCGTTTTTTAACCTCCGGCTCACACAATTTTACCTTAGCTCAGCTCCAGAGCAAACTGATTTATGCAGTAACGTGATTGCTCGCTCACAGTGTTAATGCCAGTAGCTCACAAAGTAGAATTTTTGCTCACAAGACTCCACAACTTAGTGGGAACATTGTTCACAGGGTGTCCATTGTGGGGAGAGGAAGAGAAGGGGCTTGGAAGCAGTGTGTTCCCTCTAAGCTGAGTCAGTGCGAGCTAGCTCACAGCTTTTTAGCCTCCGGCTCATGAACTTTTGCCTCAGCTCAGGAAGGGTCGGCTCCAGAGCAAACTAATTTATGCAGCGGCCAAACCGCTCGCTCACAACTTTAATGCCAGGAGCCTTTCACTCGGAGTCTCAGAGCGGCCTACGAACTCCTTTCCCTTCCCCTCCCCACAAGAAGAGAGAAGAAGAGATTGGATTTCTACCCCGCCCTTCACTCGGAGTCTCAGAGCGGCCTACAATCTCCTTTCCCTTTCCCTCCCCACAAGAAGAGAGAAGAAGAGATTGGATTTATACCCCGCCTTTCACTCAGAGTCTCAGAGCGGCCTATGAACTCCTTTCCCTTCCCCTCCCCACAAGAAGAGAGAAGAAGAGATTGGATTTCTACCCCGCCCTTCACTCGGAGTCTCAGAGCGGCCTACAATCTCCTTTCCCTTTCCCTTCCCACAACAGACACCTTGTGAGGGAGGTGGGGCTGAGAGAACTCTAACACAAACTTCTCTTCTTCAGGAACAGCTGTGCCAGAACTTGTGACTGACCCAAGGTCACATCGGCAGGTGCAAGTGGAGGAATAGGGGAATCAAACTCGGCTCTCCCAGATTAGAGTCCGTGCATTTCACCACTGCACCTAACTGGCTTTTAAAAAGCCGTGCTTCTGGTTCTCACCGAAAAAGAGGGCGGAAAAAGAAACATGCTAGATCCCGGCAACAAATAGTACAAAACCCACTTCCTGTGTTTACCGCTTCTCCTCCTCTTTGCTCTGCTTCCCCCAAGCACCTTCCTCTTCCTGTTGTCCTCCCTGGCCCTTCATCGTACGTTTATTTTTGCTGATTCTCAAAAGAGTATGTTATGCTTTCTGATGGGAGTCCAGAGCCACACCAAGGCCCTTTGATGGATTAGCTATTTTTTTTTTGCCGTCAATCACAGCTGACCTACGGAGACCCTGTAAAGGTTTCAAGGGAAGAATCGTTCAGAGGTGGTTGGCCCTTGCCTGCCTCTGCGCAGCAACCCCCTGGTTTTCCTTGGCAGTTGTCCACTCGAAGAAGTAAACAAGGGCCCGCCCTGCTCTAGGCTTTGAGATCTGGCAAGATCGGACTGTCCTTTGCCTGCCTCTGCGCAGCAACCGCGGTCTCCCTTGGCCACTGCCTGCCTCTGCGCAGCAACCGCGGTCTCCCTTGGCCACTGCCTGCCTCTGCGCAGCAACCGCGGTCTTCCTTGGCCATTGCCTGCCTCTGCGTAGCAACCGCGGTCTTCCTTGGCAGTATCCCATCCAAGTAGTAACCAGGGCCCGCTCTGCTTAGCTTTGAGATCTGATGAGATTGGAGTAACCTGGGCCATCCAGGTCAGGAAAGAGAGAAGAAGAAAAGGGTAGGTCTTGCCTGCCTCTGCGTGGCAACCCAGGGCTTCCTCGGTGGTCTCCCATCCAAGGACTCAACAGGGCCCACCCTGCTTAGCTTCCAAGATTTGATGAGACTGGGCTGCCCTGGGCCATCTGAGTCCCGCTGGGCAGGGAAAGGAGTGAGATATAAGCCAAATAAGTAAATCAATCAATCCAGGTCAAGGCTGGAGATGGACAAGGGTGGTTTGCCATTACCTGCCTCTGTGTAGCAACCCTGGACTTTCTTGGTGGTCTCCCCTCCAAGCCCTAACCAGGGCTGTCCCTGCTTAGCTTCCAAGATCTGACAACATCGGTCTAGCCTGGTATATCCAGTTCAGTGTATCTATCTAGACATACAGTTTCATTCCACCCTTCCTCCAGAGAGCTCAGAGATGCAAACATAGTCCCTCCCGCCTCCATTTAAATTTCACAACAACCCTGTGAGGTAGGATTTTGACAGAAAGCAGACTAGCCCAAGGGTGCCCAGTGAGTTTCACATCCGAAAAAAGGATCTGAACCCAGGTCCTGGACTGATGCTCTAAACGCAACGCCGCACGGCTTCAAACGTGGTCTGATTCTTCCCGCCCTCCCTTCCGCTTGCGTGTATTTTTTACTTGTTTCAGAAGAAGAAGAAGAGATTGAATTTCTACCCCACCCTTCACTACACAAAGGAGTCTCAGAGTGGCTGACAAACTCCTTTCCCTTCCCCTCCCAACAGACACCCCCTGTAAGGTGGGTGGGGCTGAGAGAGCTCTGAGAGAACGGCCCTTGAGAGAACAGCTCTGAGAGAATTTGTGACTGACCCAAGGTCACCCCAGCAGCTGCAAGTGGAGGAGTGGGGGAATCAAACCGGGTTCTCCCAGACTGGAGTCTGCGCTCCTAACCACACCTCCAAACTGGCTCTATACCCTGCCTTCCTCCCCAATGGGGACCCACAGTGGCTTACGTCGTCCCTCCTTGCCTCCATTTTATCTTCACCACAACCCTGTGAGGTGGATCAGGCTGACAAGAATGTGGCTAGCCCAGGGGCTGCCAGCGAGCTTCCGTGGCACAAGTGCGAGGATTCGAACTCGGGTCTCCCAGATCCTAGCCTGACCCTCTTACCCACGACACCACGCCGGCTCTCCACACCCCTTCACAGGCCCCAAATACTCACTGTATGTCCCAGCAGAGCCAGACTGTGGAAAAGTGCCCCCAGCCGAGTTTCCGCACCACGTGGTAGCGCCCGTTGAACAGGTCCCCGATCTTTACTGGGTAATACCCACCTAGCAGGGAAGCAAAGGGAGGTTGAGTCCACTATTATCTTTTTTTAAAATATTAATTTTTATTAATTCCCCCCCATCCCAACACTGTTACAACATTGTCTGACACTTGGAAGAGTCACAGAGAGAAGGTTAAAAACTGGCAAACCCAGCCCTAACCGTCAACACAAATATTAATCTCTGCTAGTGTACAATTATGAGACTATATTAACCTTGGGAACAGTTTTAGGGGTTTTAGAGCACTCCAAGGAAAAGTACATTTCTATATACCGGGTTAATTGGGATTATCTCACTATTTTCTAAATAACTAATCGTAGGAAACCAAACCGCCTGAAACCACTTTTGGTATTTTTCCCGACTGCAATGCTGATGAATTATATGAGGTACGCCAGTAAATAAAGCATTCCCAAAAGCAATTTTGCCAATATGTTAGGGTGGGGATGTTTTTTGGTTTCCATTTCTGAGCGATTGTTATTTTTGCTAACAGCAGTAAAGTAGATATTAACGTTTCTGTGCTTTTACTATTTACAGATGTGCGCCCAGTCTCTAGGAAAATGGAATCCAGAGTGAAAGGTAAGTCTATATCTGTTATTATTGATATTTCTTTTATTATCTGAGCCCAGCCTTTTTTTTATTTGTGGACCAACAGTGAGCGAAATCTGCGACGGCTCCACAATTTTTCCAACATTTATTTGGGATTTTGGGATTTATTTTGTGTAAGACTGCTGGGGTCCTATACCATCTATTAAGTGTTTTAAACGAAGTAAATCTAATCTTGAAGATGTCTGATGTTTTGCTAGGAGACGACCAAACTTCGATCCCCTGATCTTCTGTTAATGTTTTTTTGACAGTCTGAGTGCCACTGAGGTTGAGATTTGAGGCAGGTATCCGTATTTCCTTTTAATAGCAGTTTACACGGTTTGCCTATCATTCCTTTTATTTCTCCCTTTGAATTTTTTAAGCTTTGCTCAAATTCATTAAGCGGTCTAGAGAATCTCACTGTATCTCGAGAGAGTTAGAAGCACAGAATCCTAGAGTCGGAAGGGGCCATGCTGACCATCTAGTCCAACCCCCCTGCCCAACGCAGGTCCACCCCAAAGCGTCTCCGACAAATATTCGTCCAGCCTCTTCTTGAAAGCTGCCGGTGAATGGGAGCTCACCACCTTGCATGGCAGCGCATAGTTAAGTGCATACGATCAAGCCCGGTTGGGTGAGGGCAGACGTCTCTGTAGCCCAGCGCCCCGTTTCCCACAACGGTCAGATGCATCCCACCAGGAATGACACAAGCAGGGACCGCTGGCTGTGCCCGAGCACCGGACAGTTGGAGACGTTCTGCCTCCGACCTCGAAAGCCGCCCTCGGACATTGTGGCGAAAGAACAGCAGACTCCCCCCCGCCCCGTTCTCCTCGATGCCCAAGTACCTCGACAGTAATCCCGGGGGTCCTCTTGCTCCTCGTCATCCGATCCCAGCAGCCCCTCTCCGATCACAGCAGGAAGGGGCAAAGGGGGGACTGGGGGGGTACGCGGAGTGTCATCAGAGCAGGAGGGACTCAGAGGCCTGGGAAGGGAGAGGAGAGAAAAGGTGCCATCAGAAACCGCCAAGGCCCCGCTGCCCTCGCTCTCAAAAGCGTTGGCGGACACCTCCGGAGACGTCTTCTGCTCATGAGTGCTACCTCTGGAAAGGAAAGAATCGCAAAGTTATGCTGTACCCCTCTGCAGGTATTATGTAGGCCCGTGGCTACGGTGGGGCAGCTTGGGGCCACGCCCCCTTAAACTACAGCCACGCCCCAGAAGTTTACCTCACAGGGGTAATTATTTTTTAAAAGCTGGCGGGAACTGCCTTGCTGCTGCTACTCTCCTAAAAAAAATTTTTTTTTTTAAAATTGTGATGTCAGAAGTGACGTCACACCCCACCAGTTCCGCCTGACTGAAAATTTCCTGGCTACGGGCCTGGCTAGGTACATCAGGGGTCCTCAACTTTTTTTGAGCCTGTGGGCACCTTTGGAATTCTGTCAAAGCATGGTGAGCGCAGTCACAAAATGGCTGCCACAGGAGGCGGAGCCGGGCACAAGATGGCTGCCACAGCTTACCTTCAGTCGCACAGTGAAGATCCTTGCGCTGCGGTGGCTGCCAAAGCGCCAATCAGAAGCCTTGCAGGGAAAAATGCTCCACTTGGCCCCACCCAGTTCCTAAAAACACTTGGTTTCAGCGGGTGCCCACGGGCACCACGTTGGAGACCCTTGATAAGCATAATGCAACTGCCTTTCGCACACAGCCCTCCTGTCCGATCCTTGCCTGTGCCCTCTTCCCCTCCTGCCAAAATTCAGACTGTAAAGCTCCTTGGGCACCCATCCTGTCTTTTAAAAATTGTTCTTGTATTATTCTAACTGCCAAGGGTCTAAAGGGGCCTGAATCAATGAACTCCACTGCCATGGCTGCCTTTGGCAAAACTACGTACGTACCGACGGGCTTCTAGTCTGTCCTGTTCGGTCTTCCCCATGCCAGCCGACACGCAGAGGGAGAGCATCTCAGAGCCCGGGATACTAGTTGGCAAGAGGGGCGAGACCACTGGGCACCATATTCCTGGTTCGTGTCAGTGGGAAGGGCACACGGTTGGCCACAAGGCCAACGGCCCGTTCCAAAGCGGCAATATCGCTTGGGGGAGAGACCCCAGGTCCGAGGCGAGGGCTGCCGGTTCTGCCGCGAATGTCTGCCAGGACTGGCAAGGCGGGGGCCCTGCCCACGCAGATGATGCCGGCGGCCGGGCACCTTATCTGCCCCGCGTGCTCCCCTTGTTAGTAACAGAGGAATTAATACCGGCTGAGCTCAGAGCCCTGCCCCTCCCGATAAGTGCCCAAATGCGCACAGAGACAAGAGGCCGGCGGGGGGTTAAAAATAGCCCAGGAGGTCCCCGGCAGCTGCTGTCCAGGGAAGGAAATGGAATTTGGGAGGTGGGGAAAAAGGACAGGCCGAGGGACGGCCACGACCCGTGTGGAGCCGAGGCTTCATTCTCACTCAAAGCGGTCAGTCCCTGTCCCGGTTGTACGGCTGCAGGTGGGAAGGCAACAGGAAGGGGACATTCCCCACCTGCAAAAATCTTCCCCACGTAGAGAGCAAGCACGCCAGGGGAATGGGGAGTCCTGCCCCGATTGTCCCCTTTTCAATGCACAGAAATTCTGGTTGTTGTTTTTTTAAAAAAATGGAGGGGTATTCCATCATGCGAGTGCCCCCTCCCAGCCCAGAGTGGGTTTCACTTGAGGGCTGCCAACCAGTGTTCCCTCTAAGCTGAGTGTGTGTGAGCTAGCTCAGTTTTTTTAGCCTCCAGCTCACACATTTTTGTCTCGGCTCGGGAAGGAGGGCTCCAGAGCAAACTGATTGATGCAGCAGCCAAACTGCTTGCTCACAACTTGAATGCCGGCAGCTGACAAAGCAGAATTTTTGCTCACAAGACGCCACAGCTTGGAGGGAGCATTGTTGCCAACCTCCAGGTCGAGACTGGAGATCTCCTGCTACAACAACTCACCTCCAGACAGATCAGTTCCCCTGGAGATATCAGGCTGCTCTGGAGGGTGGACTCTGCATTGTTGCAACCCTGCCGGGGTCATTCCCCTCCCCAAACCCTGGCATCTCTAGGCCCCACCCCCCAAATCCCCAGGCACATCCCAACCTAGAGCTGGCAACCGTCAGTTTACCACCTCCGCGATGTTTTTAAGTCCCAGTCTCTCTCTCCCCCACACAACTAGCTGGCTTGGCCTTCTGTCCTCAGACTCCAAAGGAGGCTCACTGTAGATTATTTCGGCCACTATGTCTTGAGAGTCCCTTGGGCTGCAAGGAGATCAGATCAGTCAATCCTAAAGGAAATCAACCCTGACTTTTCCCTGGAAGGCCAGAGACAGAAGCTGAAGCTCAAATACTTTGGCCACCCAATGAGAAGGGAGCCCTCACTGGAGGAGAAGACCCCGATGCTGGGAAAGATCGACGGTCAAACAAAGAAGAAGGAGACAGCAAAGGATGAGATGGTTGGACAGTGTCATCGATGCAACGGACATGAAGTTGAGCAAACTCCAGAGCACAACGGAGGACAGGAGGGCCTGGCGTGATCTGGTCCGTGGGGTCGTGAAGAGTCAGACTTGACTGTGCGACTGAACAACAACAACACGTCTGCCACAATTCACCCCCTCCCCCCAAAACGGTGCATCTATTCCAGTAACCCACTCCATCAGACGCTACCCATAAACTGGAAAATACCATGACCAGTGTTCCCTCTAAGCTGAGTTAGTGTGAGCCGGCTCACAGTTTTTTAGCCTCCAGCTCACACATTTTCAACTCTGCTCAGGAAGGAGGGCTCCAGAGCAGACTAATTGATGCGGGAGCCAAATCGCTCATTCACAGCTTTAATGCCAGCAGCTCACAAAGTAGAATTCTTGCTCACAAGACTCCACAGGTTAGAGGGAACATTGGCTGTAATAGCCAGATATCTCCAGCCGCCACCTGGAGGTTGGGAACCCAAGGTCTCGGTGAGACCAGTCCAACTTTCCACTGCTACCTCTTCAAACCCACCCAGTTTTCCTCGATCCGCTCACTCCACCCCCGCAATTTCATCATTTGTCAGGGTTCAAAAGGCCCCACAAGACAACCAAACCGCCCTGGTGTGACGTCTGTTATTCTGCCATGCGTTAAAGAGAACATTACCACGCATCAGATGGGTCGTCCCGCTGCCATCTTGATGAGTGGAATTAAAACAAAGTTTCAATGATTAAAATAAAATGTGTGCTGAGTAATTATTTTTTTAAAATCATAAAACTTGGTTGGTCTGCACACCTAAACACACATGTGGAGCTGTTTTATACTGAATCAAGGTCTGTATTGTCAACTCAAGACTGGCAGGAACTCTCCCAGAGTCTCAGGCAAAGGTCTTTCCCATCACCTCCTGCCTGGTCCTTTTAACTGGAGATGCCTGGGATTGAACCTGGGACCTCCTGCATGCCAAGCAGAGGCTCTGCCACTGAGCCAGGGTCTCAGGCCGAGGTCTTTCCCTTCACCTCCTGCCTGGTCCTTTTAACTGGAGATGCCGGGGATTGAACCTGGGACCTCCTGCATGCCAAGCAGAGGCTCTGCCACTGAGCCAGAGTCTCAGGCCGAGGTCTTTCTCATCACCTCCTGCCTGGTCCTTTTAACTGGAGATGCCGGGGATTGAACCTGGGACCTCCTGCATGCCAAGCAGAGGCTCTGCCACTGAGCCAGGGTCTCAGGTCAAGGTCTTTCCCTTCACCTCCTGCCTGGTCCTTTTAGCTGGAGATGCCGGGGATTGAACCTGGGACCTCCTGCATGCCAAGCAGAGGCTCTGCCACTGAGCCAGGGTCTCAGGCCGAGGTCTTTCTCATCACCTCCTGCCTGGTCCTTTTAACTGGAGATGCTGGGGATTGAACCTGGGGCCTTCTGCATCCCAAGCAGAAGATTTTCCACTGAGCCAGGGTCTCAGGTTAAGGTCTTTCCCATCATTAGAATTGTCTTACCTGGTTTGGCGATTGTTACAAGTCTAAATTTGATTACCTTTTAATTCCTTTTTTTGTTATTAGCAGTGTTGGAAGTCTATTGGGGGGAAGGGGGGATGGGATATAATCTTTAAACTGAATTAGTAATGATGTTTAACAATGTTGAATATATTCCAATAAAAATTTTGTTTAAAAAAAAAAAAAAAAAAGGTCTTTCCCATCCCCTCCTGCCTGGTCCTTGTAACTGGAGATGCCGGGGATTGAACCTGGGACCTTCTGCATGCCAAGCGGAGCTACTTCCATTGAGTCACAGCCCCTCTCCACTTAATTTCAAGGCACTCAACATGCAAACAGTGACAAGCATGTAGTTGATACCTCTTTAGGGATATGAAGGTTTGCCCTGTAATAACATAACAGTTAATACGACCAGTTACGTTATACCAGTAAACACACCCAAAAGAACAGAAGAGAAGCCAATGTTGGGTCAGGCCAACAAGCCCATCCAGTCCGGCACTCTGTCACACAGTGGCCAAAAATACCAGGTGCCATCAGGAGGTCCAGCAGTGGGGCCGGGACACCCAAAGCCCTCCCACTGTTGCCCCCCACCCCAAGCATTCAAATCCTCTTTCGCATCTGCCCCAGCACCTCTGTTCCCGTGCATTCTCCAAATCCTCATCCACGCAGGCAAAGAGCGGACTTCTCAAATGACGAATACACAGGCGTGGAACAGGTCACTCCTCTGGAATTAGCATCTCGGCAAACCCCCCGGATTGGTACATATTACTGTGTCTAGCCGTCACTTGCGGTAGCGAGGAGCAAGAGCCCGGTGGTACCCGAAAGTCTAGCAAAATTGGTGGCAGTGGAAGAGCTTCCGTGAACCGCCACTCACTTCTTCAGAAGAAGTGAGCCGTGACTCAGGAAAGGTCCTACCCTGCCACAAATCTTGTTAGTCTTTCAGGACTCAGGCGCTCCCGGAGTCTTGCTCTTTTCAACTGTTACAGACAAACACCTGCTCCCTCTAAGCGGTGGAGTCTTGTGAGCAAAAGATCCTACTTGATGAGCCGCTGGTGTTAAAAGTCGTGAGCGAGCGATTTGGCCGCTGCGTGAATTCGTTTGCTCCAGAGCCGACCCTTCCCAAACCAGGGCAAAAAAACGTGTGAGCCGGAGGCTGAAAAACCCTGTGAGCTAGCTCACCCTCACTCAGCTTAGAGGGACCACAGAGGGCTACCCATCTTGATCTAGATCCATCACTCGGTTTCTCTGCTCCGGATGGGACTGGGGTTTATTTTAGTCCTTCGTTTTGCTGGGTTTATAGTCGCAGGTGGGAACCCGCTGGATCCAAAAAGCACGACGGGGCACAAAGCTAGGGCAGGAGAGAAGTCAGGATGCAGGTGTGGACCAGCCCTCCACACACCCGAGCTTGCTTCCCCACCTGTCCCAGCGCCTGGACAACCCCCCCCCCACCACCAAAGTTCCCTCTAAGCCCTGGAGCCTTGTGAGCAAAGATTCCACTTTGTGAGCGACTGGCATTAAAATTGCAAGCGAGTGACTCGGCTCCTGCATAAACCAGTCTGCTCTGGAGTCATCCCTTCCCGAGCTAAGGCAAAAGTGTGTGAGCAAGAGGCTAAAAAGCTGTGAACTCACTCACGCTAACTCAGCTTAGAGGGAACACCGCCCCCCCCCCGCAACGTGAACAGCAGCAGGGGAGGCGAACTGCAACCGATCCCAGGAAGCCCCCGCCCCTGAACCGAGCGTGCGCCCCCCACCCACCCCCGGCGTTAACCCCTTCCTGCCCGGCGCCGCACTGACTCACCCCGTGGGGGTCTCGCCGTCTGCAGGGGGAGGGGGCGGCCCTTTCTCCTTCTTGTGCTTCTTCTTCTTGCCCCGGCCGTTCCCCGGGCCTGGGGGGAGAAAGATCGAAGAGTCAGTGCATGGGGAGGGTGGTCGGGGAGGGTGGCTGGCTGGCTGGGGAGGCTCCCCTCTCTCCCTCCCTCTCCCCCCCCACCCAAAAAGTTTCTTTTGCAAGCTGGCCAATGCACGCCGCGAGAAGCGACCCCCCCACACACACCCACACCCTCCCTCTGCACCTGCCAAAGCAGATTTGCTTTTAAGAGGCAGGCTCCCACCGCCCGCTCCCAATCCGTCCCGGGTCTTTTGCACCCACTTTTGCAGGCACCGCGCGCGCGCCCCCCCCCCCGCACCTTTTTTGCTGCTCGGGGCCCCCCGGCCCCCGCGAGCTCCATCCCCGCGCCAGCCTCCCCCGCGCGCCTGCGCAGCCCGGCCCCTTCCTCCTCTTCTCTCCCTCCCTCCTCCCCCTCTCCTCGGGCCCTTCCCAACTGCAAGCGCTGTTGCTGCTCGACCACGTGAGGCGGGGAGGGCGGAGCCTGGGGAAGCCCCGCCCCCCGGGTCCCCAGTTTGCTCCGACGCTGGAGGAGAAGGGGATGCTGTTTGTGCATTGTTTGAAAATGCCCCAAATAGGGGTTTTTTTGCAAACTTTCGGGGGGGGGGAGGGGGAGATTAAGCCATTGCATTTGTTTTTTTTGGACTGTGCAAAGGGGCGCCCGGCCCTGCACGAAGACTCCCAGCCAGTGTTCCCTCTCAGCTGAGTGAGTGGGAGCTAGCTCACAGGTTATTAGCCTCCAGCTCGCACGCTTTTGTCTCAGCTCAGGACGGGAGGGCTGCAGAGCAGACTGATTGATGCAGCAGCCAAATCGCGCGCTCACAACTTATAATGCCAGGCGCTCACCAAGTAGAATTCTTGCACGCAAGGTTCCACGGCTTAGAGGGAACGTCGCTCCCAGCCATCGAGGGGAGGGGATTAATCCCATTTTCCCGATGGGGAAACTGAGGCCAAAACTTTCCTTCCTCCCTTGGCAGCTCTGGTTTAGGCAGTTCCCGGAGGTTAGGGAGGCAGGGCCTGGGAAGGTGGAATTTGGGGAGCCGAGGTTTCCACGGGGCAAGGGGTGCTCAACATGGTGCCCGGGGGCACCACAGTACCTGCCAAATGGAAGAAGAAGAGGAGGAGGTGGTGGTGGTTGGAGTTATACCTCGCCCTCTCAGAGCTGCTTACAGTCTCCTTTCCCTTCCCCTCCCCTCAACAGACACCCTGTGAGGTAGGCGGGGCTGAGAGAACAGCTCCTGAGAGGACAGCTCTGAGAGAACTTGTGACTGACCCTAGGTCACCCCAGCAGCTGCATGTGGAGGAGTGGGGACTCAAACCCAGTTCTCCCAGATGACGATGAAGAAGAGGAGATTGGATCTATACCCTGCCCTTCAGTACCCAAAGGTGTCTCAGAGCGGCTTAGAATCCTCTTCCCCTCCCCACAATGGACACCCTGTGAGGGAGGCGGGGCTGAGACAGCTCTTTCAAGGACTGCTCCTGAGAGAACAGCTCCGAGAGAACTTGTCACTGACCCAAGGTCACACCAGCGGCTGCATGTGGAGGAGTGGGGACGCAGACCCGGTTCTCCCAGATTAGAGTCCCTGCTCCTAACCAGGACAGTAAAAGCAGGTGGGGCTTTTGTCCAGGAGAGCTTCTGATTGGTTGCCTGGATCAAAAGGCATCCAGGTAAACAGAACTTCTGCCTGAAGTGCTGAACAGTTCCTGTGGGAGAGTTCTATGTCTGCAGCCTGGATCCCTGATACTTTGTGGTTGGCGCTGCCCCCTGCAGCGAGCATTTTGGGATTGGCTCCGTTTACGGTGGCAGCCATTTGGGGGTTGTGCCCACTGCCCTGTACCAGAATTCCAAAGGTGCCCAAAGGCTCAGGGAGGTGGGGGGGGGCCCTGCCATACAATCTACCCTTCAAGGCTGCTGCTTCCTCTGGGGGATCTGATCTCTGTTTCCCTGGAGGTCTCCTCAGATATACAGACGATACCACTCTGATGGCAGAAAGTGAAGAGGACCTCAAGAGCCTCTTGCTCAGGGTGAAAGAGGAGAGCGCAAAAGTGGGCTTGAAGCTCAACATCAAAAAAACTAAGATCATGGCATCTGGCCCCATCACTCCTTGGCAAATAGAAGGGGAAGTCGTAGAAGTAGTGACAGACTTCACGTTCCTGGGATCCCAGATCACGGCAGATGGTGACTGCAGCCATGAAATTAAAAGACGCCTGCTCCTTGGGAGGAAAGCGATGGCAAACCTAAACAGCATGATAAAAAGCAGAGACATCACCCTGCCAACAAAAGTCCGCATGGTCAAAGCAATGGTATTCCCCATAGTAATGTCTGGCTGCGAGAATTGGACTATAAGGAAGGCCGAGCGCCGAAGAATAGATTCTTTTGAACGATGGTGCTGGAGAAGATTCTTGAGAGTCCCTTGGACTGCAAGGAGATCAAATCAGTCAATCCTAAAAGAAATCAACGCTGATTGTTCCCTGGAAGGCCAGATCCTGAACCTGAAGCTCAAATACTTTGGCCACCCAATGAGAAGGGAGCCCTCACTGGAGGAGAAGACCCCGATGCTGGGAAGGATTGAAGGTCAAAGAAGAAGGGGACGGCAAAGGGTGAGATGGTTAGACAGTGTCATCGATGCAACAAACATGAAATTGAGCAAACTACAGCGGAAGACAGGAGGGCCTGGCGTGATCTGGTCCATGGGGTCGCGAAGAGTCGGACTCGACTGTGCGACTGAACAACAACAAATTGCAGATGTGGAGCAGGGATGCGCTGAAGGCCACCTTTAGGCCCCAGACAGCATTCGCCCGGGGGCCGCTTCCCATGAGCAGCTAGTTCACTTTGGCCGGGGGTCCCCAACGTAGGCTCCGTGGGCACTGGGGCACCTTCTGATACCTTTTCTGGACCACACCAAGTGTTTTTAGAAAGGGGGGGGCCCTTCTGCCCTGGGTCTTAGCTACAGTGGGGCTACTGGGGGCACCGCCCGCTTCTTTAAAGTGCCAGCCCCCTTCCTTAAAGGCCCCCTCCTTTAAATGCTTTCGAGAAGGAGCGGGGGTGGGTGGTACATACCCTACTCCCTCCCTCCTGCAAGATTTAAAGGGCCCTCAAGACGATCAGTTTGGTGTAGTCGTTAAGTGCGCGGACTCTAATCTGGGGGAACCGGGTTTCATGCCCCACCGCCTCCACGTGCAGCTGCTGGATGACCTCGGGCAAGCCATAGTTCTCTCAGAGCTGTTCTTGAAAAAGAGCCGTTTCTGTCAGAGCTCTGTCAACCCCACCTGCCTCACAGGGCGTCTGTTGTGGGGAGGGGAAGGGAAAGGGGTTTGTAAGCCGCTCTGAGACTGAGAGAAGGGCGGGGTATAAATCCAATCTCCTCTTCTTTTTTAAGTCTTGCAGGAGGGGAGAGAGAGGGGCAAATGCCACCTCCCTTCGTTATGGCAAACAGCGGCCGCCCCACCAGAAAAAAGTTTTGCCCCACAAGCCATAAAATCCTGGCTATGGGCCTGCTTCTGCCCAGAAAGGCTTCTGAATTGACCACTGGGATTCGATTGGCTGTGAAGATTCCCAAAAACATTGTTTCAGCAGCAGCTGCCGCCACAGTTCATAGATCTTCACTGCGCGACTGAAGGGAAGCCCTGGCAGCCATTTTGTGGCTGGCTCCGCCTCCCGCGGCGGCCATTTTGTGGTTACAACCGCCATGCTAAGCCGCTGTCAGAGCTGAAAAGGTGCCCGGAGGCTCAAAAATCTCATGCCAAGTAACCGAAGCTGATGCCAAGTAACTGAAGCTCTGAATTATTATGTCTGTTATAAAACAAAGGCCGTATTTGTTAAGAAGTCTTTAAAAGATGTGCTCTCGTTTCCCAGGCAGTCGTCTTTCAGGTCAGACAGGTGCAGTTTTAACAATGACTTGATACCTCCAGCTGAGTAAGAGAATAAAGTACCGCAGTTCAAACAAGCGGTCGTGTCCTAGTGTCAGTGCTTTCTGGAAACTGACTGTAAATTAAATTAAGGCAATCACCGGGGAATCCCTCCCCTTCTTCCCAGAAACAGCGCTTCTGGGTTGGCGGCCGGGTGTCGTCTCTCATGAAACGAACGCGGAAAGAATCACGTTATTATTGGCAACAGCAAGATTAGCGTTAGCCGCACACTGGAAAAGCAATGCATTATCCTCCGTACAAGCCCGGAGATCTCGACTATGGGATTATTTCCTTTGGGGTAAACTTTATACGTTTAGTTCTAACGTACAGGCAGAACACAGTCCAGGGAAGTTTATTGCCCTTTGGTTCCCGATAATTTCTTATCTAACTAAAAACGATGTTCTCCCCAAAAACAAACTTTACCGTGCTCTTATTTACTTTCGACTCGCCTGATGTATATGAGCACTGAGTATTTATGTCTTTCCGGGAATGCCTGCTGTTCGCAGTTAAAAAAAAATTGAGTCGGTTTGAAATATTGACTTTACATATCTGCTTTAGTTGGGCCCTCAGGGCAATGGACAAAGATGATAACTACTAGTTAACAAGTCCTAACAAGTCCTTTAACCACAGGCCCTATGATTCCTCCGCCGTTACAAAAGAGCAGAGCACATTTCCAAAGCAGTGTTCCCTCTAAGCTGAGTTAGCGTGCGCTAGCTCACAGTTCTTCAGCCTCCGGCTCACACATCTTTTGTCTTCGCTCAGGAAGGTTGGGCTCCAGAGCAAACTAACGTATGCAGCAGCCAAATCGCTCGCTCACAACTTTAATGACAGTAGCTCACCAAGCAGAATTTTTGCTCACAAGACTCCACAGCTTAGAGGGGGCATTGTCCCAAAGGCCTGCTTTGCAAAAGGAAAGCATAAGTGTGCCTTCTCGTTGTTTAAGAGTCCGGACCAGACTTGTCAACCTTCTGGTGGAATGATATACCAAAATGGGACCACGGTATAAAAGATAATAAAAACCACAAAAACACCCTGACAAAAATCGTCCACCAGTAAAACAATTGTTTACAACCTATTTGTATCTTGAATTTCTTACCAAGGCGAGTCAATGAGCAACTAAGACGACAATTCGTCTGATTCCGTTCCTCAAAGACTCCGCTTATCATATATAAGTTGCAGTCTTTACGTATGTTCAAACCGTTTACAACCTATTTGTATCTTGACTTTCTTATCAAGGCGAGTCAATGAGCAGCTAAGACGACAATTCGTCTGATTCGGTTCCTCAAAGACTCCGCTTATCATATAAATTGCAGCCTTTACATATGTTCAAACCCAGAACAATCCAAATAACAGCAAACTGTGAAAAATACGCTAGAATAATATTTATCACAATGGTGTAACTTGAATACAGAATAACAATATGCAATATCAAGTATTTAAACAAGTTGTTCGCTTGTCTGAATAATGTTGGTGTTGTTAGTGGAAACGATGTTGGTGTCGTTAACGAGAAATGATCTACCGTTTTGATTTTCTTTCTCCTTCCGAAGGAAGACAAGATAACAGTGAAGGACAAGTAGCGTTTCGGCGACTAAGGAACAAGCAACTTGTCTCTAGTCGATTTCTTAAGTCGTGTTACATCAAGGGTTTTTGACTGATTTGTAGTTATATCATAACTCCGTAATAACAGGTTACCAAAGAATTTCAGATGGGCACAATTGACTAGAGACAAGACACTTGTTCCTTAGTAGCCGAAACACTACTTGTTCTTCACTGTTAGCTTGTCTTTGTTCGGAAGAAGAAAGAAAATCAAAATGGTAGATCATTTCGGAGACCACCGTTAACAACATCAACATTATTCCGACAAGTGAACAACTTGTTTAAATATTTGATATTGTATACTGATATTGTGCTGGAGCTGCGGTGGCTCAAGTGGTTAAGACGCTGAACTGCAGGCTGTGGAAGGTCAGGAGTTCAGCAGTTCGAGACTTGAGTGGCCGCATGACGGAGTGAGCTCCCGTCTCTAGTTTCAGCTCCTGCCAACCTAGCCGTTTGAAAGCAAGAAATTGCAAGTAGATAAATAGGTGCCACTTCAGTGGGAAGGTAACAGCGTTCCGTGTGCCTTGGTGTTTAGTCATGCCGGCCACATGACCATGGAAACGTCTTCGGACAGCGCTGGCTCTTCGGCTTTGAAACGGAGATGAGCACCGCAACCCTAGAGTCGGATTCGACTGGCTTCCAAGCAAGGGAACCTTTACCTTTACCTATTGTATACTGTTATTCTGTATTCAAGTTACACCATTGTGATAAATATTATTCTAGCGTATTTTTCACAGTTGGCTGTTATTTGGATCATTCTGGGTTTGCTCATTTAACTGTGGCCATCCATCCAGCAGTTTTACAGATGTTCATACGAACTGCATTAAGTCCAAAAGGAATAACTAAAGGACGAAAACCCTATGAACACAATCGCTTCCGTGGAGAGAATACGCAATACAGCCTGGCGCTTCAGCCTTCAAGGTGAAAACTGGCAATTGCAGCTGTACCGATCAGGCCGACGGACATCTAGGTCTCCGCCTGTTTCATCTGTGGGTTTCTTCAGAGCCCAAGTGTTCTCGGTCATATTCAATATGTTCCCACCAATGTGTTATGTATTGAGCCTGAGCCATCCGGGAATGTGGACCTTGAACTGGGTGAGCTTGCTCCCCAAGAACAATAGCTGACCAGGATCCTGGAATTGACCAATGGAGAAGTAGTGTAATGTAAACAGCCTATCCTTGGGAGCGTGTGGGGTGTGTGTGTTTGCGTGTTTTATAAGCAGGGCTCAAACCCTGCTGGGTGTCCTTGTGGTGTTCCTGAAATCACTAAATAAACTAGAGCCGAGTACTGCAATGTGTCCAGAACCCAGTATCCCCATGTAATTATGATATGGAACCCATGCCAGCAAAATAATTGTAGAGAATCCCCTATCTGTATAACAGCCAGTTTGGTATAGTGGTGAAGTGCGCGGACTCCAATCTGGGAGAACCGGGTTTGATTCCCCACTCCTCCACATGCAGCTGCTGGATGACCTTGGGCAAGCCATAGTTCCGTCAGAGCTGTTCTTGAAAAAGAACGGTTTCTCTCAGAGCTCTCTCAGCCCCGCCTGCCTCACAGGGTGTCTGTTGTGGGGAGGGGAAGGGAAGGGAGTTTGTAAGCCGCTCTGAGACGCCTTTGGGTAGTGAAGGGCGGGGTATATATCCAACCTCCTCCTCCTCTCCAATAGTGGCAGCAATCTCCTCACACTAAGTTGTCAGTCAAAGGCTCTCTCTACTTAGCATGGAGAAAACCCAAAACCAAATTCCCACCCCCCCGCAGCTTCCCTAGGGTTGCCAACCTCCAAGTGAGGCTTGGAGATCTTCCGAAATTACAACTCATCTCCAGCCTACAGAGATCAGTCCCACCCCGCCCCTCAGAGGAAATGGCTGCTCTGAAGGGTGGACTCTGCGGCAGTACATGCAGCTGAGGTCCCTCCACTTCCCGCCCCCTTCCCCAGGCTCGCCCCCTCCCAAATTTCCCAACCAGAAGCCGGAAACTCTGCTAAGAAGTCAAATTAAGCCCAAGTCAGCGTAATGCAGCGACAAAAAAGGCGAATGCGATCTTGGGGGTCTTTCAACAGGGGCATAACATCCAAATGGCAAGACGGCCTATTCCCACTGTACGCTGCATCGGTCAAGCCGCACCTGGAGTCTTGTGTGCAGTTCTGGAAGCCTCGCTTCAAAAAGGATGTGGACGGAATGGAGCGGGTGCAAAGGAGAGCGACGAGAAGGGGCCTGGAGACCAACCCCTGTGAGGAAAGGCTGCGGGACTCGGGAATATTCAGTCTGGAGGAGGTTGAACATAAGAACATAAGAGAAGCCCATGTTGAATCAGGCTGATGGCCCATCTAGTCCAACACTCTGTCACACAGCGGCCAAAAATACCACGTGCTATCAGGAGGTCCAGCAGTGGGGCCAGGACACTAGAAGCTCTCCCACTGCTGCCCCCTCCAGCACCAAGAACAGAGTGCATCACCTGCCCCAGACTGAGAGTTCCTATCTATACCCTGTGGCTAAGAGCCACTGATGGACTTCTGCTCCATACGTTTATCTAATTCCCTCTTGAAACTGTCCACGCTTGTAGCTGCCACCACCTCCTGTGGCAGTGAGTTCCACGTGTTAATCACTCTTTGGGTGAAGAAGGACTTCCTTTTATCTGAGAGGGGTTGAGAGGGGACAGGATTGCTCTCTTGAAGTACTTGAAGGGCCGTCACTTAGAGGAGGGCAGGGAGCCCTTCCTGTTGGCAGCAGAGGAGAGGACTTTAAAAAATACGTTTGAATTGAGGGCCAGAAGGTACCAGCTGGGTATAAGGAAAAACATTTTCCAGTTAGAGTAGTTCAGCAATGGAATCAGCTGCCTGGGGAGATGGCGAGCTCCCCCCTCACTGGTAGTATTTAAGCAGTGGCTGGACAAACCCTTGTCAGGGATGCTCTGGGCTGATCCTGCATTGAGCCAGGGGGTCAGACTAGATGGCCTTTATGACCCCTTCCAGCTCTGTGATTCTATGATTCCATGAGTCTATCAAGGTGTAAAGAAACTGGGATCTGGGCTATCACACCTATCAGTGTGGGTTTTCGAGGAGAGGCAGGGGTTGAGGATTCAATTCTTTTTGCGAAAGCGTCCCCCAGGAAAACAAAAGAACCGACTAGCAGAAGCCGACTAGAGAACTGTTTAAAAGGCTTCCCTTGCTCGAAAAACGGTCGAATCCGACTCTAGGGGGCGGTGCTCGTCCCCGTTTCCAAGCCGAAGAGTCAGTGTTGTCCGAAGACTTCTCCGCGGTCATGTGGCCAAACTGATCCGCTGGGGGGCCCTTTAAACCTTGCCGTATTCAGCCAGCAGCTCACAAAGTAGAATTATTTTGCTCACCAGACTCCACACACAGCTTAGAGGGAGTACGGCTCATAAGGACTAGAAACTTGGCTTTTCAAAACAGTGCCTATCTTCATGAGGCCCTGTGCTCTCATGACGCCACGAAACGGACGCATACGGTGTTGTGTCTGTGTCTTGTGGAAGAGTCCTGGTGCCACAGTTCCTGACCCTCTGAAAGCCCCCCCCCACTTCTTTCCCTTAGCACCATTGATTACCAATCAGGAATCCCAGCTCCTTGAGCTTCAACCCCAAGAGTTGCCAGCCTCCAGGCAGTGACTGGAGACTGGCCCATAGCTGTTGTTGTTCAGTCGCACAGTCGAGTCCGACTCTTCGCGACCCCATGGACCAGATCACGCCAGGCCCTCCTGTCTTCTGCTGTCCGCTGAAGTTTGCTCAATTTCATGTCCGTTGCATCGATGACACTGTCTAACCATCTCATCCTTTGCCGTCCCCTTCTTCTTTGACCTTCGATCTTTCCTAGCATCGGGGCCTTCTCCTCCAGTGAGGGCTCCCTTCTCATTGGGTGGCCAAAGTATTTGAGCTTCAGCTTCAGGATCTGGCCTTCCAGGGAACAATCAGCATTGATTTCTTTTAGGATTGACTGATTTGATCTCCTTGCAGCCCAAGGGACTCTCAAGAGTCTTCTCCAGCACCATAGTTCAAAAAAATCTATTCTTCGGCGCTCGGCCTTCCTTGGGGCTATTGGCGGCTCCGTCCCCGTCCTTGAAGATCCAGCCCCGCAAGATTTTTCTGAGATTTTTTTAAGAATATATTTTTTAAAAAGAATGGGCGGCCGCATGCACGGGCCCTCCGCGTCTTCTCAAAAGCGTTTAAAGGGATCCTCCCTCCTGCAAGTTTGGTGTAGTGAGAGCCAGTTTGGTGTAGTGGTGAAGCGCGCGGCCTCTGATCTGGGAGAGCCGGGTTTGACTCCCCACTCCTCCACTCGCAGCTGCCGGATGACCTTGGGCAAGCCGTAGTTCTGTCAGAGCTGTCCTTGAAAAAGAGCCGTTTCTCTCAGCCCCTCCTACCTCCCAGGGTGTCTGTGGCGGGGAGGGGAAGGGAAATGAGTTTGTCAGCCGTTCGGAGACTTCGAGTGAAGGGCGGGTGCCGAGCTCTGGCACCCGGCGCCGGTATTGTATTGCTGTATTATTCCTTCCTGTCTTTTCACACTGTTTGTATCTTTATTGCCGTCCTCGCTTCCCATCGCATTCCTTGGGGGGGGCGGGGGAGCGTATGCGGTTACCTTGTTAGGGAGTATTGCATGGTAACTTTCCAAAGGAAGCCCCGAGAAATCTTTCTCACGAGAATGTCCTTGGTGAAAACTGGTGCTTGGCTAGAATAGATAGAGTGACCCTATATCCGTCTGAGTCGCCGTCGAAACACCGACGTAGGTGTGCTTGGAATTTAGGAGGTTTTACCTATACCTTGGAGCTGCGGTGGCTCAAGTGGTTAAGACGCTGAACTGCAGGCTGTGGAAGGTCAGTAGTTCAGCAGTTCAAGACCCGGGTGCCGCAAGACAGAGTGAGCTCCCGTCTCTAGTTCCAGCTCCTGCCAACCTAGCAGCTCGAAAGCAAGAAATTACAAGTAGATTAATAGGTACCACTTCGGTGGGAAGGTAACAGCGTTCCATGAGCCTCGGCGTTTAGTCATGCCGGCCACATGACCACGGAAACGTCTTCGGACAGCGCTGGCTCTTCGGCTTTGAAACGGAGATGAGCACCGCAACCCTAGAGTCGGATTCGACTGGCTTTCGAGCAAGGGAACCTTTACCTTTACCTTTCTACCTAAACCTTGCTTTTTCCCGCCTTTGCAAATCAGACCGAACAAGGAGCCTTAACCCAGGGGAAGGAAAGGTGAATTGGTGTAGGAGGTGGCGGGGTGGGTGGGGGGAATTGAGATTCGAATTGTAGCCAAAGGTAACTTCTGGCTGAGTCATAGGTCATCAGAAGGCGTGACCAACATTACTATTCGGCTGGTTCACTCCTTTGAGCGCCGTCATTTCAAACCCGTCGTGTACCACGGTGTCGCCCTGGACCAGACTGTAAAGGAGTTTGTTGCATCTGTGGAGAACGCTGTGTCATTAAGAACGGGACTTCCACCGCCCTTTAGAAAGTGCAGATACGACGCCATGAAGATTATTCACCAGGCGCACGGCTCTAAGACCAATGAACTTGTTGTGAGTTGGGAAGACGGTGGCAAACTCCTTTTGGCAGAGGACACAGCACCCTGGAAGCAGCCAGAATGGCACATGAAACAGAGTTCGCATTAAGAACATAAGAACCTAAGAGAAGCCAATGTTGAATCAGGCCAATGGCCCATCTAGTCCAACACTCTGTCACACAGCGGCCAAAATATACCAGGGGCCATCAGGAGGTCCAGCAGTGGGGCCAGGACACTAGAAGCCCTCCCACTGCTGCCCCCCCCCAGCACCAAGAATAGAGTGCATCACCTGCCCCAGACTTAGAATTCCCATTTATACCCTGTGGCTAATAGCCACTGATGGACCTCTGCTCCATATGTTTATCTAATTCCCTCTTGAAACTGTCCATGCTTGCAGCAGCCACGACCTCCTGTGGCAGTGAATTCCATTTGTTAATCACTCTTTGGGTGAAGAAGTACTTCCTTTTATCTGTTCTGACCCGACTGCTCAGCAACTTCATGGAGTGCCCACGAGTTCTTGTATTGTGAGAAAGGGAGAAAAGGACTTCTTTCTCCACCTGCTCAATCCCATGCATAATCTTATAAACCTCGATCATGTCACCTCTCAGCCGTCGTTTCTCCAAGCTGAAGAGCCCCAAGCATTTTAAGCTTTCTTCATAGGGAAGGTGTTCCAACCCTTTTATCATTCTAGTTGCCCTTCTCTGCACTTTTTCCAATGCTATAATATCCTTTTTGAGATGTGGTGACCAGAACTGTACACAGTATTCCAAATGAGGTCGCACCAATGATTTATACAGGGGCATGATGATACTGGCTGATTTGTTTTCAATTCCCTTCCTAATAATCCCCAGCATAGCGTTGGCCTTCTTTATTGCAGCTACACACTGTCTAGACATTTTCATTGAGTTATCCACTACATTTTTTTGCGTGGATGAATTACAGAAAATATAGAGCCAATCCTACTGCAGCCCGGTGAAGATTTTGAGACTTAGAGAGAAGTGCCCCCCCCCCGGTAGTTTTTGAACCCAAGAAACAGGAGGTGCAGTTAAGTATATTGAATTGCCTCTTGTATAGTACAGCTCTAAATTCCTTTAGGGTCATAATGTGTCCAATGAGTTCTCACTTTAGAGCTGTTTCTGCAAGACTTGCACTGTCTTTTGAAATGCTGGCATGCAAATGGGAGGACGGAAATGAAATGTCATTAAAATGGCATCTTGGTTTTAAAATTTAAAATGTTTATTATTTATTAAGAGCTTGAACCCAACAGCATCTCATATCTCTAAATAAAGCACTCACTGCCCAAGTGTGCGTGGAGAATGATTGGACTGGCAACCTGTCAGAGGGGTATAAATCCAATCTCTCCTTCTTCTTCTTCGGGGCCCTTTAAACTTGCAGGAGGGGAGGGAGACGGTTGGTCACTGGCGGCTGGGCTTGGGGGGTACGGGGACGGGAGCTGACATCAAAATAATGAAAGCCCCACCAGAACAAAGTCTGCCCCACAAGCCACAAGATCCCTGCTACAGGTCTGGCTGGAGATCTCCTGGGATTACAACTGATGTCCAGGCAACAGTGATCAGTTCCCCCTGGAGAAAACAGCTGCTTTGGAAGGCAGACTCTGTGGCATTGTGCCCCACTGAAGCCCCTCCTCTCCCCTCCCCAAGCCCCGCCTTCTTCCTCAAGCTCCACCCCCAAAGTCTCAAAGGATTTCCCAATCCGGCACTGGCAACTCCCCCCCCCCACCCCCCAATATCTTCCTTCCCAACACTCGGCTTCCGAGAGTAAACCAGACAGATTTCTCTTTTTGTTTTCTGAAAAGTGGTTTTGTTTTTAATTCTCCAAAATCTCATTAAAATAAATACAATCCTGGAGCGGAGAGCTCCGTATATACATACAACCGGGGAGGGGGAGTTAAAAAGAGACGGGTCTCGGGGAGGGGGGAGCGTTAAAAGGGACTAGTTAGGCTCTGTTGTACAGAGAAAACACCACCCCAATATTAGTGCATTATCAGCCCGCAAACTGAGGAGGGTGGCGGCGGGGGGATAGGAGAGTCTAGGAAATTTGGGAGGGGGGGTAAACTCCCCAAATCCCAAACACTGCCGTAAATCTCATTCTTCCCTCCCCCCACGGGTAGGAGAAGGCAGCCGACACCCTCCTCGGAGAGCGACAGAAATAAATACACCTTTTTAAAAAAATTTACAAAGCCAGTGTATCGGTCTGGGAAGGTTCCCTTTGCAGCTAGTTTTTAAAAACAGAGAGAGAGAGAGAGAGCACCGAGTTCGAGAGAGCCCAGCAGCATCTATGCAGTTAAGGCACTGGGGGGCAACAACGAGGGCGCGTGCCGGCCGGCTGACAGCGGGGAGCCTTTGGGTTAAAATCCGCTGGGCCCTTTCCTCGGTCACCGGCTGCCTGGGCAGGGCGTGGCTCCGGGCGCGGGGGGGTCACAAGTCCGTTACTTTGTTCTCCACCAGGGCCGCGATCTGTTGCAGGCGATAGGCCAGCTGCATCTTCTGTCCCAGCGGGTCCTCGTCTAGCGCGCTGATAATCTGCAAGAAGCGGGAATGAGCGGGTCACGAGGCCAGTTTCCTGTCTCTGTCTCAACAGGTCGGTGCCCAACTGTGTGCTGGGACTGGAGCTGATAAGATTCACCTCTGCCCTAAGTTTGGTGTAGTGGTTAGGGGCACGGGCTCTGATCTGGGAGAGCCAGGTTTGATTCCCCCACGCCTCCACAGGCAGCGGCTGGCAGTGTTCCCTCTAAGCGGCATTGGTGTGAGCTAGATCACAGTTTTTTCGCCTCCGGCTCACACATTTTCGTCTCAGCCCAGGAAGGAGGGCTCCAGAGCAAACGAATTTCTGCAGCAGCCGAATCGCTGGCTCACCGCTTTAATGACAGTCGCTCGCCAAGTGGAATTTTTGCTCACAAGACTCCACAGCTTAGAGGGAGCGCTGGCTGCTGGTGGGACCTTGGGTCAGTCACAAGTTCTCTCAGAGCTGTTCTCTCATGAGCAGTTCTCAAGAGAGCTCTCTCAGCAGCCCCACCTGCCTCACAGGGGGTGTCTGTTGTGGGGAGGGGAAGGGAAAGGAGATTGTAAGCCGCTCTGAGACTCCGAGAGAAGAGCGGGGTATAAATCCAATCTCCTCCTCCTCCTCCCTTGACTGACTCAATCCATCTCCTGCCGGGTCTTCCTCTTTTCCCACTGCCTTTCCCTTTTCTTAGCACCATCGTCTTTTCCAGCGAGTCTCGTTTTCTCCTACAATAACCTCATTTTTGCTTCTAGGGAGAGTTCAGGCATGATTTGACCTAGAGCCAACTCATTTTGGCTCTTTGTTGGCCCGCGGTGTCCGTAAAGTTCTCTTCCGACACCACATTTCAAATACCTGATTTAGAGAAGTGTCATTCCTGAAAGCTCCTACCCCGAAAACCCTGTTTGTCTCTACGGTGCTACTGAACTCCAGTCAAAGTGTTCTACGTTTCAAATTAATTGCTTGCCTTCCGGTCAGCCTTCTTCATTATCCAACTTTCACGTCCTAACGTATTAACGGGGGATACCACACCGCTCCACAACGGGGGAGGACAGAGACTTATTTTTTAAAGAAAAATGAAAGCTACGAATTCAGAGAATGCGCAAGATGGATTGTTATAACAGTGTGTCAATACTCAATTGCAAGATGGATTGTTATAACGGTCTGTCAATATTCAATGGGGCATTTTGTTTAAAGTACACTGAAAGTGTACAGCAGTTGTAGCAATAAGAACATAGGAGAAGCCCATGTTGGATCAGGCCAAGGGCCCATCCAGTCCAACACTCTGGGTCACACAGTGGCCAGAAATACCAGGGGCCATCAGGAGGTCCAGCAGTGGGGCCAGGACACTAGAAGCCCTCCCACTGTTGCCCCCCCCAGCACCAAGAATACAGGGTCTCCTTGCCCCAGACCGAGAGTTCCTATCTCTATCTTGTGGCTAATAGCCACTGATGGACCTCTGCTCCATATGCTGATCCAATTCCCTCTTGAAGCCGTCCATGCTTGTAGCTGCCACCACCTCCTGTGGCAGTGAGTTCCACGTGTTAATCACTGCTTGGGTGAAGAAGGACTTCCTTTTATCTGTTCTAACCCGACCGTCCAGCAATTTCAGGGAGTGCCCACGAGTTCTTGTATTGTGAGAAAGGGAGAAAAATACCTCTTTCTCTACCTGCTCTATCCCATGCGTTATCTTATAAACCTCGATCCTGTCACCCCTCAGCTGTCGTTTCTGCAAGCTCACTCAATGTTGATTTTGTGGACTCAGGTAGATCGTGAGAGGGAGGGCAGGAAAGGCTGCATCGGCGCTTAGTTCGTGTGGCCCTTTCTTGCATGCCCAGGGAAATGCTGACTGCCACTTTGGGATCAAGAAGTGATTTCCTCCAGGCCAATTTGGCCAGGGATCCTGGAGGGTTTTTTGGGGGGGGGCATCTTCTGGGCATGGAGTAGGGGTCACTGGGGGTGGGTGGGGGGAGGTAATTGTGTATTCACTGCATTGTGCAAGGGGTACAGGGGTGCCCAACTCGTTTGTTATGGGGGCTGGATCTGACATTCCTTCCTGACTGTGAGGGTGGTTGAACAGCCTGCCTCGGGAGGTGGTGGGTGCTCCTTCGCTGGACATTTTCAAGCGGAGGCTGGACGACCATCTTTTGGGTATGTTGCAGGGCTAGCTTTCGGCTGTGCTCCTGCAGAGTGCAGGGGGCTGGACTAGATGACCTTGCAAGGTCCCTTCCAACTCTAACATTCTATGATTCTGTGTAGGTATGTAGGGCTCTCTTTCGGCTATGCTCCTGTAGAGTGCAGGGGGCTGGACTAGATGACCTTGCAAGGTCCCTTCCAACACTAACATTCTATGGTTCTATGTAGGTATGTAGGGCTCTCTTTCGGCTGTGCTCCTGCAGAGTGCAGGGGGCTGGACTAGATGACCTGCAAGGCCCCTTCCAACTCTAACATTCTATGATTCTGTGTAGGTATGTAGGGCTCTCTTTCGGCTGTGCTCCTGCAGAGTGCAGGGGGCTGGACTAGATGACCTGCAAGGCCCCTTCCAACTCTAACATTCTATGGTTCCATGTAGGTATGTAGGGCTATCTTTCGGCTATGCTCCTGTAGAGTGCAGGGGGCTGGACTAGATGACCTTGCAAGGTCCCTTCCAACACTAACATTCTATGGTTCTATGTAGGTATGTAGGGCTCTCTTTCGGCTATGCTCCTGCAGAGTGCAGGGGTTGGACTAGATGACCTGCAAGGCCCCTTCCAACTCTAACATTCTATGGTTCCATGTAGGTATGTAGGGCTCTCTTTCGGCTATGCTCCTGTAGAGTGCAGGGGGCTGGACTAGATGACCTTGCAAGGTCCCTTCCAACACTAACATTCTATGGTTCTATGTAGGTATGTAGGGCTCTCTTTCGGCTATGTTCCTGCAGAGTGCAGGGGTTGGACTAGATGACCTGCAAGGTCCCTTCCAACTCTAACATTCTATGGTTCCATGTAGGTATGTAGGGCTATCTTTCGGCTATGCTCCTGTAGAGTGCAGGGGCTGGACTAGATGACCTTGCAAGGTCCCTTCCAACACTAACATTCTATGGTTCTATGTAGGTATGTAGGGCTCTCTTTCGGCTATGCTCCTGCAGAGTGCAGGGGTTGGACTAGATGACCTGCAAGGTCCCTTCCAGCTCTAACGTTCTATGATTCTATGTAGGTATGTAGGGCTATCTTTTGGCTACGCTCCTGTAGAGTGCAGGGGGCTGGACTAGATGGCCTGCAAGGTCCCTTTCAACGCTAACATTCTATGGTTCTATGTAGGTATGTAGGGCTCTCTTTCGGCTACACTCCTGTAGAGTGCAGGGGGTTGGACTAGATGACCTTGCAAGGTCCCTTCCAGCTCTAACGTTCTATGATTCTATTCTATGATTCTATGACATAAATGAGACCACGTGTGTCATAAAAGGTAATGCCAGGTAGCAGAAATATAAACTTTATAAAGGACACGGACAAACACAATTAAAGAATTTTTAAAACTTTAAATAACCCATTTTCAGTGAGTTGGACACCCCTGGAGTAGATGACCCTGTAGGTACCTTCCAACTCTATGATTCTATTCTACGGGGAAAAAACCCGGTGGTGCTGGTGGGATGGGAGAAATACCGCCAGGGGGATGAGTTAGGAAAAATCGGGGACGGGGACGGGGGGGGACACCTGCCATGTGGAAGCCCTGATACTGTTGTGCCGTCCCAGCAAACCACATCAGCGACAGGGAAACCATCCACGCCTGACCTGGTGTGGAACACCCCTCTAAAGTCACGAGAACGATTCCCCCATACCTGGTCGTAGTACTTGTTGATATAGTTGTAAAGTTCTTGCAGGGCAACCAGGCAGTTGAGGTCAGAGGAATATTTCTACCAAGATGATAGAGGGGGAAAAAAATATTAAAACATTTTTTTAAAAAAACCCATTCCTGGTGCAAAGTTCCTCTCAGTCAAAGAACTGAAAAATAAACGTTATCTCATTCTTAACAGCCAGAATGCTGTAATGGCTCTGACTAAAAGTAACCCCTACAGATTTCAAAAGGATCTGGGAAACCCAGGTTCAAATTCCCACTCTGACAAGGAAATTTGCTGGGTGCCACAGACAAAATCACACCGCAGGGACCAGTGTTCCCTCTAAGCTGAGTTAATGTGAAATGGCTTGCAGTTTTTTAGCCTCCGGCTCACACATTTTTTTGTCTCAGCTCAGGAAGGATGGCTCCAGAGCTTTGGCTGGAGAGACCTACCAGACAAAGCAGCTGTGATGAGGAACCAGCTCTTTTTCCAGATCTGGATCTACTGAAGTGACTGGAGGAGGAGGAGATTGGATTTATACCCCACCCTTCACTACCCGAAGGAATCTCAGAGCGGCTTATAAATCTCCTCTCCCTTCCCCTCCCCACAACAGACACCCTGGGAGGTAGGTGGGGCTGAGAGAGCCCTTTTGAGGACTGCTTGTGAGAGAACAGCTCTGAGACAACTTGTGACTGGCCCGAAGTCACACCAGCAGCTGCACATGGAGGAATGGGGAATCAAACCCGGTTCTCCCAGATTAGAGTCCGCACCAGTGTTCCCTCTAAGCTGAGTTAGTGTGAGCTAGCTCAGTTTTCTAGCCTCCAGCTCACACGTTTTTTCCTTAGCTCAGGAAGGAGAGCTCCAGAGCAAACTAATGTATGCAGCAGCCCAATCGCTCGCTCACAACTTTAATGCCAGGAGCTCACAAAGTAGAATCTTTGCTCACAGGACTCCACAGCTTAGAGGGAGAATTTCCATTGTTCCCTCTACTCTAAGCTGAGTGAGTGTGAGCTAGCTCATAGTTTTCTAGCCTCCGGCTCAGACATTTTTTTCGTCCCAG
Organism: Gekko gecko; assembly: GCA_029375565.1. Lineage (NCBI taxonomy): Eukaryota > Metazoa > Chordata > Lepidosauria > Squamata > Gekkonidae > Gekko > Gekko gecko. The sequence goes on from JAPDNY010000002.1 coordinate 295,062,376, forward strand.
CTCAGGAAGGCGGGATCCAGAGCAAACTAATTTATGCAGTAGCCAAATGGCTCGCTCACAACTTTTAATGCCAGTAGCTCACAAAGTAGAATCTTTGCTCACAAGACCCCGCAGCTTAGAGGGAGCGTTGGCGGGGACTCTTGGCTCCCAGGGAACCCTTTACCATTTGCAGGACCTGTATTTCAGGACACCCTCCTGCTGCTCACCCCGACATACCAGAAAGTCCAATTCTGGGTACAGCTTCAGGCTGTCCCAGAGTTGTTCCGCAACAGGGGTCCCCAACACGGTGCCCATGGGCACCACGGTGCCCGGACGCCCACCCAGCGTCAGTAGATAGTGGGTGGGGCCAGGTCAGGCTCTTGCCCAACAGGGATTTCGACTGGCTGCTGGAGATCTGACTGGCTGTGTCAATTAAAATAATGCTTTCTCTGTGGCAGCTGCCCCCACAGTGTTATTCTTCCACATTCCTCATTCCAGAGCCCATTTGGTATCGTGGGTTAAGAGCAGGGACTCTAATCTGGAGAAACGGGTTTGATTCCCCACTCCTCCACATGCAGCCAGCTGGGTGACCCTGGGTCAGTCACAAGTTCTCTCGGAGCTGTTTTCTCGGGGGCAGTCCTCGAAAGAGCTCTCTCAGCCCCGCCTCCCTCACAGGGTGTCTGTTGTGGGGAAGGGAAGGGGAAGGAGTTTGTCAGCCGCTCTGAGACTCCTTTGGGTAGTGAAGGGCGGGGTATAAATCCAATCTCTTCTTCTTTTTCTTCTTCTACATCACAGGGTGTCTGTTGTGGGGAGGGGAAGGGAAAGGAGTTTGTAAGCCGCTCTGAGACTCCATGTGAAGGGCGGGGTATAAATCCAACCTCCTCCTCTTCTTCTTCCCCAGTGTATTTAAATTACACCCCGACTCCTACACTTGGGCCTCCTCTGTGTGTGTGAGACTCCGCCTCCTGCAACGCCCCTTTTGTGGCTGGCTTCACCTCATGGGGCAGCCATTTTGTAGTTGCGGCTACCACCCAGTGTCAGAATTCCAAAGGTGCCTGTGAAGGGTTGCCCGGTCCCCTCGCTGCTCTGGCAAGGGGATTGGGGGGGAGGGCGTTCGAGGGGCATCCCCGACAGGATGATGCCGCCCGGAAGTGATGTCATCACATCGGGGACATTGTGCGGGGGACACTCTGGTTTGGGGGCAAACTCTATGATAGAATTCGGCTTAAACCATAGAGTTTGACTAGAAACCAGAGTGACCCCGACACGGTGATGTCATTTCCGGGTGACGTCATCGCATTGGGGATGTCGCACGGTGACGTCCCTGTTTAGGGGCAGGGTTTCCCACGTCGGCCAGCTGGTCTGTGGTGGGGAGAAACCCCTGAAACTGGGGGGACCCCTGCTGGGGGGGCTGGGAACCCTATGCCCGCAGGCTCAGAGATGCTGGGGACTCCTGCATTAGAAGCTGCTTCTCACCGGCATGTGATGGACTTCCCTTGCACACGACTCGCGTCTTGCCCGGATTGGGACCCGAGGAAACACACCTTGAAGATTCCCCCCCCCAAGCTATGTTCCCTCACACCCCCTGACATGCTCGGAATGGCTCAACACGTACATCTTCCCCTGAAAAGGTCGACTAGTTATCACTGGGTGCGCGGAGAGTTTGTGCCGCTGTGCGATGCCTCAGACACCCACAGCGCTTTCTCCTCTGGTCAGCATTTAGTCGGCTTCCTCTGGAGATTAAAATCCGTACGGATAACTTTTAGCCAGAGACGATGAGCGCCGCCCCCCCCCGCCTCCCAAATACCATTTCGGTTCTGGAAACGGAGGGCCGAGAGGAGTCCCCTTACCCCGGAGAGCTCCGTCAGGGCAGAGTTCATTTCTTGGTAGCTGGCGGGAACCGTCTGTCGAATATCAGCGTAATACCTGAGTTGGGGAAGCAGGAGAGAGAAGAGACCGGGTCAGCGGGGAGCTGAGACAGAACCGCGGAAAAGAGGGCCCAGGAAAAGCACTTGTTTAATACCCCCGCTTCTAACCACATCTCTAGGGATGCCAGCCTCCAGGTGGGGCCTGGGGATCCCCCAGAATTCCAGCTCCTCTCCAGGCTACAGAGATCACTTCCCCTGGAGAAAAGGGATGCTTTGGAGGGGGACTCTGTGGCCTTGTACCCTGTCCTCCCCAGGCTCCTCCACCCCAAATCTCCAGGAATTCTCCAGCCTGAATATGGCAACTCTACCCCCCCATCCCCCACTAGTAGTCATAGGATTGCCAAGTCCCTACCTGGCATCCAGCGGGGGGGGAGAGCCAGGGTGTTCAGGAGCTTCACACACGCACCACGATGATGTCACCCAGAAGTGACGTCACCACGCTGGGCACACTGTTGAGGGACACTCTAGCATTCAGGTTTAAAACTCTATGGTACCATAGAGTGTTAAGCCCGAATGCTAGAGTGTCCCCCGATGCGGTGCCCGGCGCGATGACGTCACCCCCACGCCGGGCACATTGGCCAGATTCAGGCACTTGGGGGGCAGAGTTCCCCCTGGTGGCCAGATCCGGGCCGGCGGATTGGAAGCCCTTAGAGCGGGCAACCCCCGACCCCCCGGGGGGGGGGAACCAGGCAACCTTATGGACATCTCAGTTGAGGCTAGTAAATTAATTTTTTGTTAAAGATTACTTTTTTCCTTGGTGTCTTTCACGGAGCACGTTCCGCCCTCGTCAGAAACGCAAAACCCATATTTGCAAATCTCAGAAGCTGGGGGGATTTGTTACAAAGACCTGAGCACAACAGTGAGGTGAGAGATCCCAGTCCCCCTTGGTGTATTCGGATCTGTTCCCCTTCCCGACTCTAGACGCTTTCCGTTCAGGCAGCAATTAACTGGCCTGAAGGCTGTGCGCGTGTGTTTGAAAGCACTTGGGCGTCGCTTGGCAAAGATGCCAGAGGGAGGTCTCAGCATGCTTCCCCGGAGGCAGGGCTTCGTCATTCCTTTGCCACTCCCATGACGGGAGGAATCACACGCAGAAAGAAAAAACGTGTAAACCTGCCTGCTTGCATTAATGTCACGCATAGGCCTGGATATGATTTTGTAAAGTCTGCGGCTCCTGCAAGCCCAATTTTCTACCACCCCTTTTGCTCTCTATTCCCCTCTCCCATCTTTCTCTCTCCCCCCCCCTCTCTCTGTGTTTGTGTACACTTACTTTTCCACCATCTGTCTGTAGTGCGGGATTTCCCGGGCATAGAGCAGCTTGTTGACTGGCGAATCCTAAAGGAAACGAAAATAAAAGCGGAGAACTTGTGATTGAAAGGGATTTAGGAGTGGCGCCCAGATTCTAGGCACGCCAAAGCCTGAGCTACCGGGTTAATTTCAGGTTGGCCCGGAATGGTTTGCAAGTAGGGTGGCCAGCCTCCAGGCGGAGGCCGGAGATCTCCTGAAATTATCGCTGCTCTCCAGGCGACGGAGATCAGTTCCCCTGGAGAAAATGGACGCTTCGGAGGGTGGACCCTCTGGTATTAAAGATACCCCTCCCTACCCTTCCCTTTATTGCACAAAGTATAATTGCACAGAGTCACCCTGAGCCCGGGGTGGATTAAGGCTCCCTGACGCCCTAAGCAGCACTGACCAATCTGGGTGCCGCCCCCCCCTTTCCACACAGGCCCAGAGTCCATTTTAGTTGTTGACCTGTCGGACCAGACATACAATGCAGGTGGCAGCAATACAAAAATTCATTCACAGGATAACACAACATACTGTACAAACTAAGCCAGGCTTTTGGCTACATAAAGTTCTACAAACATGCAATGCAACATCTATTTTAATATTTCACAAGCTCAATGTACCAAAGATCCAAGATTCGTGACCTGAAAGGCATTTCTCTACATTCTTTCACCAGTTTCCCGACTTTGGCCCTGGTGCCCTAACCATGTGCTTAAGTCTGCTTAATGAGTTAACCTGCCACTGCCCTGAGCCGGCGTCGGCTGGGAGGGTGGAGTATAAATCTGATAAATAATTTTTAAAAATTTCATTGTTCTCTAATTTCGTAACCCAGTTTTATCGCACTCTTTGCTATGTGCACAATACCGAGCTTTACCGTATTTTCTAGTTCTGCAGTATGCCTCGCCTCTTTACACACACAGACACACGAGTCCAGTAGCACCTTCAAGACTAACAAAATTGTTGGCAGGGCAGGTGCATTCGTGAGTCACGGCTCACTTCCTCAGATACTTAAAGAAGTGGGCAGCAAAGTGGCTAAATTTGCGGATGACACGAAGTTGTTCAGGGTGGTGAGAACCAGGGAGGATGGTGAGGCACTCCAAAGGGATCTGTCGAGGATGGGCGAGTGGGCGTCAACTTGGCAAATGGGGTTCAGTGTGGCCAAGTGCAAAGTGATGCACACTGGAGCCAAAAATCCTAACTATAAATACACGTTGATGGGGTCCGAACTGGCGGAGACGGACGAAGAGAGAGATCTTGGAGTCGTAGTAGATAACTCACTGAAAATGTCGAGATTGCGACTGCAATAAAGAAGGCCAACGCTATGCTGGGGATTATTAGGAAGGGAACTGAAAACAGATCAGCCAGTATCATATTGCCCCATGGTGTGACCTCATTTGGAGTGCTGTGTACAGTTCTGGTCACCACATCTTAAAAAGGACATTATAGCTTTGGAAAAAGTGCAGAGAAGGGCAACTAGAATGATAAAAGGGATGGAACACCTTCCCTATGAAGAAAGATTAAAATGCTTGGGGCTCTTCAGCTTGGAGAAACGACGGCTGAGGGGGTGTCACGATCGAGGTTTATAAGATTATGCCTGGGCTAGAGCAGGTAGAGAAAGAGGTACTGTTCTCCCTTTCTCACAGTACAAGAACTCGTGGGCACTCCATGAAGTTGCTGAGCGGTTGGGTTAGAACAGATATAAGGAAGTCCTTCTTCACCCAAAGAGTGATTCACACGTGGAATTCACTGTCCCAGGAGGTGGTGGCGGCTACAAGCATGGACGGCTTCAAGAGGGAATTAGATAAGCACAAGAGGCAGGACCCGCGATACTCGCATGGGGTGTGTGTGGTATTCCCCACAGCTCCCAACCTGCAGAAACTGGAGACAAGGCAGCAGGTGAGCCCAGCCTTCTCCCTTCCCCCCAGTGGCGGCGGCGAGGCCGGTCTGCCAAGGTTTCTCCTTCCCCCTCCCTCCCAAGCAGCGGCGGGAGCAAGGCCAGCCCGCCTGCCAAGCTTTCTCCTCCCCCCTCCCTCCCCAGCGACAGTGGCAAGGCTGGCCTGCCAAGCAACCCTCCCCAGCAGCGGCGAGGCCGGCCCGCCAAGCCTTCTCCCCCCCCGCCCCCTGTGGTGGCAGCGGCAGTGAAGCCTTCTCAGAACGTTCCCTGCACATGCGCAGGGAACTCTCTGTTACTTTGGGGGGGATTTAAGTATCCCCCCTATAGGTTTTTTTTTTACAGTTTTTTTATTTTTCTGCACATCTGGGGATTGCCCCAAATGTGCAGGAAAATCTCCCTGTCCCCAGGTGCCCCCGATGTGCGGATTTAGATATCCACACATGGGGGCACCTTGGGTATTAGATATATAGATATGGAGTAGAAGTCCATCAGTGGCTATTAGCCACAAGGTACAGATAGGAACTCTCAGGCTGGGGCAAGTGATGCTCTGTCTTCTTGGTGTTGGGGGTGGGGCAACAGTGGGAGGGCTTCTAGTGTCCTGGCCCCACTGCTGGACCTCCTGATGGCCCCTGGTATTTTTGGCCACCGTGTGACACAGATTGTTGGACTGGATGGGCCATTGGCCTGATCCCACATCGGCTTCTCTTATGTTCTTATGCTCCATATGCTTATCCAATTCCCTCTTGAAGCCGTCCATGCTTGTAGCCGCCACCACTTCCTGTGGCAGTGAATTCCACGTGTTAATCACTCTTTGGGTGAAGGAGGACTTCCTTTTATCCGGTCTAACCCGACTGCTCAGCAATTTCATGGGAGTGCCCACCAGTTCTTGTGTTGTGAGAAAGGGAGAAAAGGACTTCTTTTTCTGCCTGCTTCTTTCTTCTTAGGGTTGCCAGCTCCAGGTGGGGAAACTCCTGGAAATTGGGGGATTGAGCCTCGGGAGGACAGGGACCTCAGTGGGGCACAGTGCCACAGAGTCCTCCCCCCAAAGCATCCATTTCCTCCAATGGGAACTGATCTCCGTAGTCTAGAAATGAGCTGTAATTCTGAGGGATTTTCCCCAGGTCCCACCTGGAGGCTGACGTCCCTACCTGAGAAACAGGTGAGGTGGAAAGACTGGCCTGAGAGCACCAAGCCAGGTTCGCCACACAGTGAGGATCTGAACACAGGTCTCGCAGTTCCCAGTCAGACATATTAGCCACTATACCAGACTGGCACATTTAGTCCTTCCTTATCATTTTATAAAGGCAGTGGCTGGTCAGAAATGCCATCTAGACACCCAGCAGGCTTTTAATCCACTCCTGCCTCCTCTCTCCACACCTTGTTTGGCAGGCCATGCTCGCAACAACCCGGAAACTGATTGTGTGGCGTGCCTGAGGGCAGAGGGGAACGCTGCCAGAGCTCTTCTGTTGTGAGAAAAACAAAAAAAAGAACCGAGGAGAAAGCGCAGGCTTCACTGAGGCCTAGTTGCACCGGAGCCTTCAGGCAGAAAGCGAGGGGTGCCCCGGACTGAATTCTCCTCCCTACAGAACATTCCCCTCACCGAGAATGGGTTGCCAACCTCCAGGTAGCACCTGGAGACATCGGGCCATTACTATTGATTACAGAGAGCAGTTCCCCTGGAGAAAATGGCTGCTTTGGAGGGCGGACTCCAGTGTTCCCTCTAAGCGGAGTTCGTGTGAGCTAGCTCGTAGTTTTTTAGCCTCCGGCTCATACATTTTTGTCTTCGCTCAGGAAGGAGGGCTCCAGGGCAAACTAAGTTATGCCGTAGCCAAGTCGTTCGCTCACAGCTTCGATGCCACTAGCTCACAAAGCAGAATTTTTGCTCACAAGGCTCCACAGCTTAGAGGGAACACTCTATGGCATTGCACCTTGCTGAGGCCCCGCCCCTCCCCAAACCCCGCCCTCCCCAGGTTCCACCCAGTGTTTCCTCTAAACTGAGTTCGTGTGAGCTGGTTCACAGTTTTTTAGCCTCCGGCTCCCCCCATCCGCTCAGGAAGGAGGGCTCCAGAGCAAATTAATTGATGCCGCAGCCAAGTTGCCTGGCTCACAGCTTTAATGCCGGTAGCTCACCAAGTAGAATTTTTGCTCACAAGACTCCACCGCTTAGAGGGAGCACTGGTTCCACCCCCCCCAAAGACTCCAGGTACTTCCCAAACCAGAACTCGCAACCCCAGGCCAGGGAGCAGGCCGGGCGAAAGCACTTCTTAACCTGTGTGTTTCCCATGGCCTGATAAGTCTTTTTTATCTTGTCTTTTTCGTTATATAAGCCCTCACCTGAGGTTTAAAGCGGTACAGCCTGGACCAGGTTTACCGACTTTGGTCTGTAAAAAGTAAACCCCGTGTGCCTAAAGCTGTGACTTGGAACGGGGCCGTGCGGCAAAGGTAGAGGGGATGTAAACCCTTCAGCCCCTAGTTGGTTTCATTCGAGTCTGGTAGTAGCTTAGCAGGGGCGGATTAAGGCACTGACCGATCTTGGTGCCCCCCCCTTGGTGCCCTAAGCACTGACCGATCTTGGTGCCCCCCTCATTGAAACAACTGTCATGACAACTGAATTTGGCTCCATCATTTTACTTTTAAACACATGCATTTTACTTTTAAACATCACCCTATATGGCACTGCACCTTGCCAACAAAAAATAGAAGGTAACCCCTAGGGTGCACCATGATCTAATTTGCACTCGTTTTTATTAATTTTTTTAACAAATCGTCATTTGTTGTTGTTTTTCTTTTCACCCTTTTCCCAATTTTGTGGTGCCCTCTTTGGCCCTGGTACCCTAAACAGGTGCTTAGTCTGCTTAACGGTTAATCTGCCACTGCACCTTAGTGGACAAGATTTTCGGAGTATGATCTTCTGAGGCTCAAAGCTCCATCTGTCAGATAGCTAATGAAGGGGGCTTCGGTTCTCGGAAGCTTTCACTCTGAGAATCTCCGCTCTCTGAGGTGCTACCGGACAAGAAACGAGCGCTTCTACTGGAGACCAACACGGTTACTGCCCTGAAACTAACCCCCCCCCAAATCTAGTAGGTCTCATTAATTATTGACGGTATATGTGTTTTACATTTTATTGTATTTATTGAAATGTTGTAACCCACGGGATGTCTACGGGATGGGCGGGATATAAATGCAAATAAATAAATAAGTGAAACCGGGGAGGAGGAATAAGGAGAAGAAGAAGAAGAAGAAGAAGAAGAAGAAGAAGAAGAAGAAGAAGAAGAAGAAGAAGAAGAAGAAGAAGAAGAAGAAGAAGAAGAAGAAGATAATAATAATAATAATAATAATAATAATAATAATAATAATAATAATAATAATAATAATAATAATAATAATAATAATAATAATAATAGTAGTAGGATTTATACCCCACCTTTCACTCAGATTCTCAGAGGGGTTACAACATTTCAATCAATACAATAAAATTTAAAACACATTAAAAACATATAAAATCAATAATCAATTACAAACTCCTTTCTCTTCCCCTCCCCACAACAGACCCCCTGTGAGGTAGGTGCGGCTGAGAGAGCTCTTTCCAGGACTATCCTTGAGAACAGCTCTGACAGAACTATGGCTTGCCCAAGGTCATCCAGCAGCTGCGAGTGGAGGAGCAGGGAATCAAACCCGGTTCTCCCAGATTAGAGTCTGCGCATTTAACTACTACACCAAACTGGCACTCTAATTAGCATTTTAAGGAAAGAAAAAAAGACAGGTTTTCAAAGGACACATCTTTTTTCCTTCGAAACAGACAGCAGCAGATAAACAGCTAATCAAACTCCGTTTCGATTGGCAAAACCAAAAGGGGCTGGAAGGGTTAAAAGCCCCTCTTCCCCAGTCAATATTACTGCTATGTGCATATGCAATTTATTTCTTTACAACCTGATGGGAAACTCCTTTTCACCAAGGCTGAGGTGGGAATTATGGTGTGGCAGGCCCTTGGTTCAGGGAAGCATTTTGGGGCTCATACAACCTTTTTTGAGCCACCCAGGAATTTCGACACAGCATGGTGGGCACAGCCACAAAATGGCCGTCATTGCAGGCGGAGCCAGCCACAAAATGGCCGCCACATGAGGCAGATCCAGTCACAAAATGGCTACCTCAGCTAAATTTCAGAGACACAGTGCAGATCCTTGTGCTGTGGTGGCAGCTGCCGCCGTAGTGATGTTTAAAAATATCTGCTCGGATTTGGGGAGGGGTTCTGGGATGTTCCTAACGCAATGATGTCACCCAGAAGAGATATCATCACATAGAGACACTATGGTTTGAGGGGAAAACTCTACGGTAAAACCAACTTCAAACCATAGAGTTCTGCCCTCAAACCAGAGCATCCCTGATGTGATGACATCACTTCAGGGTGACGTTATTGTGTTGGGGACATCGCACAGTCACGTCACTGTTTGAGGGTGGGGGTTCCCCCACCAGCCAGCTAGTTCAAAGCCCCAAAAACCAGGGGAACCCCAGCTGGGACCTGGGGACTGTCAACCCCCTGCCTAAGTGGTCCTACTGACTTCCTAAAAACACTTGGCGGATGCCAGAGAGGGCACCAACTTGGGGACCCCCCGCACTAAACAAACAGTCATCCACGAGAAACACAGAACAAAACAGGCAGTTCTCAAACTTCTGGCGGGTAAGTAAAACTCGGCATCGGCCCATGTTATTTCCCCCAGCTGAGGAAACGGGAATTCATTGCATTGCACCGCCCACTTTTAAATATTTTAAATACTTCCAATTTTAAACTGGTCTTATTGTATTACTTATTGTATCGATTCAGATTGTTTGCATTTACTGCGGTGAGCTGCCCTCAGCCCGTTTATGGGGAGGGCAGGATATAAATTGAAATAATAAAATAAATAAATAAAACATTCTACACGACGGCAATCTCTTCCCCATCTGTTCCCTCTCCTCCCTAGCTGAGCAGCTAAGGGCATATTTACAAGGGACAGGGAAGAATAACACCTTCTAGTCTGAAGTGCCTCATTCAAACAAAACCAAACACGAGTCACACCCTGTGAAGGTGACTGAGAAAAAACTCAGGCGGGGGAGTGCTTTTTCCACACAGCAATCAATGACCTTGGAGAATTCACGCCTGCTAAAATGTGATCCAATGGACTGATAACAGCACAAGGCAGCTTTAGGTCTTCATAAGGAAACACGGGGCTATTTGGGGCAGGAACGCACAGGAACGGAGTTCCGGCTGGCTCTCCAGTTGGCCACACCCCTCTAAGCCTTCTCTTTCCCAGGCTAAACAGACCCAACTCTTCCAGCCTTTCCTTGTAAGACTTGGATTCCGACCCTCTCACCATCCTGGTTGCCCTCTTCCAGACACACTCCAGCTTGTCAACATCCTTCCTAAATGTGGTGCCCAAAACTGGACACAGCACTCCAGGTGAGGCCTGACCATAGCAGAATAGAGCGGAACCACTACCTCCCGTGATCTGGATACAGATGCTTCTGTTAAGGAATCCTAAGATTCTGTTAATGCATCCTAAGATCCTACAATCTCCAGGCCCCACCTGGAGGCTGTAGCAACCCGAGCTTGCAGTGTTAGGAGAGTCAAGTAACAAATAAATATACACTGCAAGAAACTTTTGCAAATCAATGTGTTCTGTTTATAACTATCGTTCTATAAGGTGCCTTGTGTGCTGTTAGGACATCCTAGTCAGGTATATGTATTCAGTACATTCAATACAACAATAACATGACCAGAGAGCGAGGTCAGTACTATGCGGCCTTGAGAATGACAGGAGCACTCCCCGTCCATGAATATTAGCTGCACAATGTGATAAGAAAACTTATGAAGCCAAGCTGTACTAGAAAAACGGCATAACTTTTAGACTTATGAATTATGTCTTTTAAATAGTCTTTTGTCGGACTGGCAATCAGCATCAACGCAACTATAAATGAAAGCTTTCCCCCTTCTGGAAGACTTCATGCAAGCAGAAAAAGGTAAAGGTTCCCTTGCTCGAAAGCCGTTCGAATCCGATTCTAGGGTTGCGGTGCTCATCTCCATTTCAAAGCCGAAGAGCCAGCACTGTCCGAAGACGTTTCTGTGGTCATGTGGCCGGCAGGACTAAACACCAAGGTGCACGGAACGCTGTTACCTCCCCACCAAAGCGGAACCTATTTGTCTACTTGCAATTTCTTGCTTTCGAACTGCTAGGTTGGCAGGAGCTGGAACTAGAGATGGGAGCTCACTCCGTCATGCGGCACTCCCAGGTCTCAAACTGCTGAACTACTGACCTTCCACAGCCTGCAGTTCCAGATCTTAACCACTTGAGCCACCGCAGCTCCATCATGCAAGCAGAAGCGGGTGTGTAAATTCTGCAAACTCCTGTTGGGGCTTGACTTTTTAAATACTGACGCAAAACTGACTGGCAGTTGTTAAATTGAATGAACTGAATGTTAATTGTTATATTGAATGTACTGAATACACATACCTGACTAGGACGTTCTAACGGCACACAAGGCACTTGATCGAACAATAGTTATAAACAGAACACATTCATTCACAAAAGTTTCTTGCAGTGTATGTTTACTCGTTACTTGACCCACCTGGAGGTTGGCAACCCTCTGGTCCAGTGGCAGCCTCAGGTCTTCGTAAGGAAACACCCCTCCAAACATGCTGAACAATCCACTTTCAGTGCGCTTTAGCGAGCGTTTTCAAGTAGGTTTTGCTGCTCCATGCAGTATAATCCAGTTGCAAAGTGTACTGAGAGTGGATTGAAAGCACATTATTCAACATGTGTGAATGTGTGAGGTAAAGGTGAAATTGCAAGTAGATAAATAGGTACCGCTTTGGTGGGAAGGTAACAGCGTCCCATGTGCCTCAGCGTCTAGTCATGCTGGCCACATGACCACGGAAACGTCTTCGGACAGCGCTGGCTCTTCGGCTTGGAAACAGAGATGAGCACTGCACCCCTAGAGTCGGATTCGACTGGCTTTCGAGCGAGGGATACCTTTACCTTTACAAGGGCCAGCCCACCGTCGTAGCTGGGCTCTCTTGAAGGGTAGAAAAATGGAGCCACATAAGCTCTGCGGTACAAGGGTGGAACGAATTCTTAATTATATTGAAAGATGTTCCTCTCCTGACGATAACATCGTCGAATAAATCTTTGGGCATTAAAAGGCTGGGGGAGAGCCTCAAGTCCTCAGGAAAGGCGGATATCGGCCTGGTCCGACTGGTTGAGCAGGTTGTCACGGGAGACCGCAGAGACGAACTTCGGATGTTTAAAAAGGTGTTTTTCCACTCTACCTCACAAGGGATTGTTTTCCCGCTCTCTTTTATTCACTTTGTGAACCCTCGGGCGTCGCAAGCAAGTTAGAAACGGCCCACCGTCGAAAAGCATCCTACGAATGATACTTCCCCGAGTGAGGGGACGCTCGGGTTACTAGACAAAGGCGGCGGCTGAGGGGAAAACCAGGCGCAAACAAAACAAGGGCCCGTACCCGTGCCAACGACTATGCGAAAACGTCCTTGGTCAGGGTAACCGTATTATAAAAAAGCAGGACAGAGAACGTATTTCCCGACCGACTACTTCGTACAAGTGATCACGATGACAAATCTCATTTTAAATACTTCTGCTGTTTAAGCTGTGATAATCTATATATCGAATTCCCAACATGACCCATCTGTGTGGATATCTAAATCCGCACATCGGGGGCACTTGGGGGGCAGGGAGATTTTCCTGCACATGTGGGCCAATCCCTAGATGTGCAGAAAAATCTAAAAACTGTAAAAAAACATAGGGGGGATATTTAAATCCCCCCCAAAGTAAAAGGAACGCTCTGAGAACGGCTTCACCGCTGCCACCGCCAGGGAGGGGGCGGGGTGGGAGAAGGCTTGGCTGACTGGCGGCTGTAAGCCGCTCAGCCCTTGCCACTGCCCAGGGGGGAAGGGAGAAAGTTTGGCGGGCCAAGCTCAAGCCTTGCCGCCACTGCTGGGGGGGAGGAGGGAGGGAGAAAGCTTGGCGGGCTGGCCAGCCTCACTGCTGCCGCTGGAGGGGAGAGAAAGCTTGGTGGGCCGAGTTCAGGCCTCGCCGCCAGTGCTGGGGGGGGGGGCGGGGAAAGAGAAAGCTTGGAGGGGCGCGGGCCTCGCCGTGTGTGCCAGGGACGGGCCAGGGGAGAAGGTTCACCTGCGGCTGCTTCCTTCTCCTCCCATGGAGCTTCTCCTCCCCCCGTGAGTACCGCGGGTCCCCCTTCTTGTTAGTACTAACTAGGAATACCTAACCTTCCAACCCAAAAAGGGCGTTTTCGTCAGTTTTTTTAAAACACCAAAAAAAGAGGACACATCCTCTAAAAAGAGGACATCTGGTAACCCTACCTCAATGCAAAGCACCCTTTAGCGTCCAGTTTTATTTATTTACTTGCTTCATTTGTACCTCACCTTCCTCTCCAATGGGGACATTAAGCAGCTGACATTATTCTCCTCTCCTCCCTTTCATCCTCACAACAACCCTGTGAGGTAGGTTAGGCTGAGAGAGTGTGACTGGCCCAAGGTCACCCAAGCGGGCTTCCATGGCACGAGTGGGGATTCGAACTCAGGCCTCCCAGATACTAGTCCGACACTCTATACCAGGGGTCCCCAAAGCCTGCGGGCACATTTGGAATTCTGACACGGCATGGTGTGTGCAGCAAAAAAAAAAAGGCTGACACAAAATGGCTGCCATGGGAGGCGGAGCCAGCCACAAAATGATTGCCACGGCTTAACTGAAGTAGCACAGTGTAGATCCTCGTGCTGTGGTGGCAGCGGGTGCCAAAGCAACATTTAAAAAAATCTGCCCTGCCAATCAAATCGCCAGTGGCCAATTAGAAGCCTTGCTGAGCAAAAGCCCTATCTGGTCCCACCCACTTCCTAAAAACTCTTTGTGGGTGCCTGAGAACGTGTCGGTGGACACCATGGCACCCACGGGCACCACGCTGGAGACCTCTGCTCTTGACCACTACACCACACTGGATCTGAGTGGCTTTTCGGGCCTTTCTTCATGGAATTGTTTATAGAACCATTTTCCAAAAATACCCAGAAAACAAGACCGAAACTCAACCTGAAAAAATGAGATTAAAGTAGTAACTGGAGACTGGGCCTCTAAAACAAACCCTGGAACACATAGCAATACTTTAGAGGGAAGGAAGAGTGTGATTAAGCATGTGCAGAGTGTTTCCCACTTTACCTCAGAAGAAGAAGAAGAAGAAGAAGAAGAAGAAAAGAGATTGGATTGGATTTATACCCAGCCCTTCACTACCCAAAGGAGTCTCCAAGCGGCTTGCAATCTCCTTTCCCTTCCCCTCACAGATCAAGTATTGGAGTAGGGATGAATATTTTGGACCTGAGCGTGTGGACCAGGCCTTGTGTCTTCCCTACAGAATACCTTGAAAAGGTCAGATTTAATGTTAAAGCATTTAAAAATATTTATTCATTCGGTTGGCTTAACTGCATGGGCGACACCCGGTAAAATCTCAAAGCCAGTAAGAAGGTTTCCAAATCGGAGACAGGGTGGAGTAGGGGACAGAGAGTCAGACTAGGACACTGGGCAACCTGGGTTCGAATCCTCACCATGGGAGCTCGCTGGGTGACCTTGGGCCTGTCGCAAACTCTCAGCCTGGCCTACCACACAGGGGTGTTGTCGTGAGAGACTGGAGGAGGGCAAAATGATGTTCTAAAAACTACTTTGAGTCCCAGCTGGGAAGAAAAGTGGAATATAAATATATTTTTTTTTTAATTACGGGGGGGAGGGGCCAGAGTGGGTCTCCAATGCACTCCACATCGTCTCGACTGGCCATAAAGAAAACGATCTGAGGGAAAGAGCTTTTAAAGTGGGGGGCGGCGGCCCTGGATTAACCCCTGGGGTGCCAGCTGCTGACTCCCTACAGCAGGGGTGGCCAAACTTGCTTAACGTTAAGAGCCATACAAAATAAATGTCAAATTGTTTGAGAGCTGCAAGACATGAACAAATATCATACACACACACGTTTTTATTTAAAAATATGCAAATGCCTTCTCCAAGCCGATGGGCAGGGCTGTGGGGCAGGGGCTTGGAGAACACCTTTAAATGTGTTCTCCAAGCCCCCCACCTCTGCTGCTGCACCAGCTTGGCTTGGAGAAGGGATTTAAAGAAGAAGAAGAAGAGGAAGAGAAGAAGAAGAGAGAGATTGGGTTTATACCCCGCCCTTCACTTGGAGTCTCAGAGCGGCTTACAAACTCCTTTCCCTTCCCCTCCCCACGACAGACACCCTGTGAGGGAGGTGGGGCTGAGAGAACGCTGACAGAAACTGGTCTTTCGGGAACAGCTGTGCCAGAGTATGTGACTGACCCAAGGTCACATCAGCAGGTGCAAGTGGAGGAGTGGGGGAATCAAGCCCAGTTCTCCCAGATTAGAGTCCGCGCACTTAACCACTACGCCAAACTGGCACAAATGCCTTCTCTGAGCCGAGCCGAGCCAGAGGGCTGGTGTGGCAGGGCTTGGAAAACACATTTAACTTTAGATGGGGTGGGGGAGAGAGACAGAGAGAGAGAGAAAGGTGGAAAGAAAGAAAAAAGCAGAAAGAAAGTAAATAGATTGGGGAGGGAGGAAGGGGGGGAGGGAGAGGTGGAAAGAAAGCAACTTTAACTTCAAATGCATCCTCCGAGCCCCCCCCCCACACCAGTTGGCTCGGCTTGGAGAAGGTGTTTAAAGAGGGAAATGCCTTCTCCCATCCAGCCGGTGGGGGGTGGGGCTTTCAGAACGCATTTAAAGTTAAAGCTGCTCTCTTTCTCTGCTCCCCCCCCCTCCTCAAGCCTACCCAGGGAGGAGAACGCTGGCTGGGGAAGGGAAAACCGATCAGGGAGGCGTGCCTCCCCTTCGCTTCCCCAGCCGCCTGGCCGGGAGCCGCACAATATGCATGAAAGAGCCACGTGTGGATCCCGAGCCCCAGTCTGGCCACCCCTGGCCGAGCACATGTGGTTTTTATTCATGGCTGCTTGAATTTGGGACCCTTTTTTAACCACTGTTATAGGGTAGCTCCCGACATTTATACGCCTGGGAGGTGCTATGCTGTGGGAGGTATGCTTTGCAACACAGATGATTAAGCAGCGGAGTGAGGCAACCCAGTTAAACCCACCTCTGAATGCTAACCGTCTTCCGAAATTCGATGGGAGTAAAGCCATTCCCACGCAACAAAACAAGAGGCACCCAGAAATCAGCACCTCGGCATCAATATTTGAAAACAGGCTGAAACTGCAAGAGGTGCCTGGGAAACAGAGGGGGTGTTTTAAAAACGTGCCGGTTCTGGAAATGGATTTCAGCTCTTCTGCTGGATCTCTTGCATTAGGGAAGCAAGGGCCCCCAACAAGATGAGACACAATCGCCCACGTGTGCATCTGGCCGTCCCGCCAGTGTTCCCTCTAAGCTGAGTTAGTGTGAACTAGCTCACATATTTGTCTTCGCTCAGGAAGGAGGGCTCCAGAGCAAACTGATTTATGCAATGGCCAAATTGCTCGCTCACAACTTTAATGCCAGCAGCTCACAAAGTAGAATTTTTGCTCACAGGACTCCACAGCTTAGAGGGAGCATTGCTTCCAGCACAGTTGCAAAGAGTCCCTAACCTAAGATCATGGGTGTGTCCCCCCTTTCCTCTGGGATGTCAGAAACGATCACAAGATGGGATGTTGGGCAAGGTAGTTTCTGCTAGTGGGAGAAATTCTGTGCAGGAATTCCCTTTGAGCAAATGTGCTGGAATTTGATAAGAGTTATCCTCCATGAATCTAATTGGCTTTTAAAGCTGTTTATTCCCGTGGTCATCACTACATCCTCCGGCAGTGAATTCTGCATTTTAACCACTCTCTGTGTAAAGTGGTATTTCCTTTTGTCCATCCTGAACCTACTGCCCATCAACTTCATTGTACCCTTTCGATGCCTGTCCCTCAGGTTTATTCAGTTTTATTTATTTTATTATCCCAGTCAGGGCAACAGCAACGTAGAACAACATAATTTAAAACCAATAAATGGCAATAAGATCCGGATAAAATTCTAAAAATATCAGTGCCAAAAATGCCCCCCCCTCCCCCCTGAAATCTGAAAACAAGACGGGAGAAGGAACCAGAGCTGAACAGAGAATGGCCAACATAAACCCAATCCAGTGAAAGCCTGTCGGAAAAGTTCAGTTTTACATGCTCCGTGGAACCTGACTGTTCAATCCAAAGGAGGGGCACCAAGCAGTCAACAGGACTTGCAAAGGAGATGCTTTCTGTGTATTATGGTCAACAACACACGCTACAACACCATAAACAAATTCCTGGGATCCATTAGAAGTTTAGCAGCATATCTGAGCCAGGATACTTATTGAGATCAGCGTCCTCTCTGAATGCATTCTCTTTCACAACTTTTTGTAAAGCAGTTTATAATCAACAGAGCTTTTGTGCTACAATATTTCCTGAGGAAGATCCAATTTTGAAATGTTATATATTCTGGAGGTGACGTTGATGGTGGTTTTTTCACACTAGGATTTTCTTATTATTTGAAGGAATTTGTTTATTGCGCTGCAGTGCTTGTTGACCGTAATATACAGAAAGCGTCTTCTTTGCAAGTCTTGTTGACCGCTTGTTCTGTGGGTCAGACTCTCACGACTGTTTTCTTTACATCTGTTCTCTATGCCTGTTTCCACACTTGGAATACAAACCTCAGAGCCATTTCTCATGGGTGGTAGCCCAATCGGTAGGCCTGGGCACCAGGTCCCCTTCCCCAGAAACTGCGTACGTGTTTTCAGCTCCAGTCCCAAAGAAAGTTTGATGCTCCGCCGATTTAAGAGTCCATTATTTACCTATTGGGTGAGAGGTCTGCAGCGCTTTCACACACGCTAAATAACACACTTTCAGTACACTTTGCAACTGGATTTTACTGTGTGGCAAAATCCACTTGCAGACGACTGCTGAAGCGGACTGAAACTGCATTATCTGGCACACGTGAAAGCAAAAATCATATGGTTCTGTGGGTAAGACTCTCACGACTGTTTTCTTTACATTTGTTCTCTGATTAAGTCGTGACTGTCCACACTAGTCTTGAAACAGGCATAGAGAGAGCCCCGTTCGCTTCCTGTCTGGGTTTGGGAAGCCCACGGATGCCTGCCTGACCCCAGTCCCTGTAGCAAATAATTTAAAGCAAAACAGAAGAACGTCAGAGAAGCCATGTTGGATCAGGCCAGTGGCCAATCCAGCCCAACAGTCTGTGTCACACAGTGGCCAAAACCCAGGAGCCATCAGGAGGTCCACCAGTGGGGCCAAGAAAGAAGCCCTCCCACAGTTGCCCTCCAAGCACCAAGAATACGGAGCACCACTGCCCCAGACATAAGAACGTAAGAGAAGCCATCTTGGATCAGGTCAACGGCCCACCCAATCCAACAGTCTGTGTCATACAGTGGCCGAAACCCGGGGGCCATCAGGAGGTCCACTAGTGGGGCCAAAACTCCAGAAGCCCTCCTACTGTTGCACCCCAAGAATAAAAATACAGAGCATCACTGCCCTAGACATAACAACGTAAGAGAAGCCATGTTGAATCAGGCCAGTGGCCCATCCAGTCCAACACTCTGTGTCACACTGTGGCCAAAACCCAGATGCCATCAGGAGGTCCATCAGAAGGGCCAGAACTTCAGAAGCCCTCCCACTGTTGCCCTCTCCAGCACCAAGAAGACAGAGCATCACTGCCCCAGACATAAGAACAAAACAGAAGCCATGCTGGATTAGGCCAATGGCCCACCCAGTCCAACACTCTGTGGCACACAGTGGCCAAAACCCAGATGCCATCAGGAGGTCCACCAGCGGGGCCAGAACTCCAGAAGCCCTCCCACTGTTGCCCCCCAAGCACCAAGAAATCAGAACATCACTGCCCCAGATATAAGAACGAAAGAGAAGCCAGGTTGGATCAGGCCAGTGGCCCATCCAGTCCAACACTCTGTGGCACACAGTGGCCAAAACCCAAAGGCCACCAGGAGGTCCACCAGTGGGACCAGAGCTCCAGAAACCCTTCCACTCTTGCCCTCCAAGTACCAAGAAGACAGAGCATCTCTGCCCCAGACAGAGTGTCCCATCGACATCTTCTGTCTAATAGTCACAGATGGACCTCTGTTCCATAGGTTTATCCAAGCCCTTCTTGAAGCTGTCTGTGCTTGTAGCTGCCACCACCTCCTGCGGTAATGAATTCCACGCGTGAATTACTCTTTAGGTGAAGAAGTAAAAAGTGAAATAATATATCACGTGGGGCCAAATGCGACTGGTGGCGCAGACTGTAACCCCTGTCGCTGAAGGGCACTGCTGTGCGATACCGACGCCACCCCTAGGGCCTCACCCCCCTTCGCCGCACGCGCTGGCATCAACGCACACGTACCCTTCCGACTTTGTGCTCGGCGGTTGTGCAGGCGTCGATGAATGTCTGGGCGATGACGCTCAGGTTGGCATCCACGTTGTCGGAGACGCGCACGTCGAAAATGAACTGCGGGTTCTTGAGGGTGTTTACCCAGAAGCGCAGCAGTAGACTGAGGGTGACAAGGAGGTTAGGGTTCCGGGGGGCACGACGGAGAGGAGGGAGGGTTCCGTGCCGCCCCCTCCGGCCTTTCCGCCCAACCCGGCCATTTCCCGTCCCCACAACCCAAGGCACACCAAGTGGCATCTGAAGAAGTGAGCAGTGACCCGTGAGAGCTCTAATCCTGCCACAAATGTTGTTAGTCTTTCAGGTGACGTTACACTGGCCCTGATAAGGCGATTTTACTTGTATTCTTAGGACCTAAACTGGAGGGTAGGAGCTGCGGTGGCTCAGGTGGTTAAGACGCGGAACGGCAGGCTGTGGAAGGTCAGTAGTTCAGCAGTTCGAGACCCGAGAGTGCCGCATGACGGAGTGAGCTCCCGTCTCTAGTTCCAGCTCCTGCCCACCGAGCAGTTCGAAAGCAAGAAACTGCAAGTAGATAAATAGGGACCACTTTGGTGGGAAGGGAACAGCGTTCCGTGCACCTTGCTGTTTAGTCATGCCGGCCACATGACCACGGAAACGTCTTTGGACAGCGCTGGCTCTTCGGCTTTGAAACGGAGATGAGCGCCGCAACCCTAGAGTCGGATTCGACTAGCTTTCGAGCAAGGGAACCTTTACCTTTACCTTAAACTGGAGGGTACATATGGGAAGAAGAAGAGGAGGAGGAGGAGGAGGAGGAGATTGGATTTATTTCCCGCCCTTCACTTGGGAGTCTCAGAGCGGCTTACAAACCCCTTTCCCTACCCCTCCCCACCCTGTGAGGTAGGTGAGGCTGAGAGAGGTCTTGAGAGGACTGCTCCTGAGAGAATAGCTCTGACACAACTTGTGACTGACCCAAGGTCACACCAGCAGCTGCACGTGGAGGAGCGGGGAATCAAACCCGGTTCTCCCAGATTAGCGTCCGCGCTCCCAACCACGACACCAAACTGGCTCTCAATATGTGTAATTGCTTCTAACACAAGGGCAGGTACATTTGTGGCCCCCAAAACAAATTTTGTAGGTCTGTGTGTCATTCAATTCCAGATTGGAAAATTCCATTTCTGGTCTTATATCAATTGTTTCCCGTCTTACAAGTGCAAGAGGGACTTTGTCACCTGTTGCATTCTGTCCTCTTTGACCTCTGAAGAAGGCTCTCGTGGGCCGAAACGCGTCAGGTCATATACGGTTCCTTTAGTGCATTTGCCACTTTGATTATTTTACGAGGCTTTATTTGGGCCCCTACATGGTTTATATATGTTTTTAAAATAAAACACGTGTATTTTCTGCCCGTACCTACTGATGTTTTTTGATTTTTGGCCCTTAACTAGTTTTCTAAACTTCCTTTGGAGGTTTTCCGCTTGCAGGGCCGGCTCACCCACTAGGCGAGCTAGGTGCTCGCCTAGGGTGCCGGCCCTGCAGGGGCGCCAAAATGACCCCCACCCCGTGAAAAGCCCCCCTTCCCGCCCAGCACCGGCAGCCCCGGCTTTCCTGGGTGCCTGGTGGCTGCGAGGCACCCAGAAAAGCCGGTGCCGCCGCTGGGAGGGAAGGGGCAGGCGTTCTAAGCCCACCCCTTCCCTGGCTCTCCTGGGCGCCTTGCAGCTGTGAGGCGCCCAGAAAAGCCGGCGCCGCCGCTGGGAGGGAAGAGGCGGGTGTTCTAAGCCCGCCCCTTCCCCGGCTCTCCTGGGCGTCTCGCAGCTGCGAGGCGCCCAGGACAACGGTGCTGGGCCATCTCCAGGCCCCACCAGGAGGTTGGCATCCCCGGTGGGGTGGGCGCCCCAGGCTGTCCTGCCTAGTGCGCCCAGACACCTGGGGCTGGCTCTGTCCGCTTGGTTGGTTTAGTTTTCCTTCCCCTCTTTCCTTGGGCGTCTTTAAGATGCTCCCGGACTCTTGCTACAGACAGACTAAAATGGCTGCCCAAATGGAACACAACCCATCGACAGGAACAATCTCGACTCCCTCGTCGCTGGCCAAGCCGCCTGATCTCACCTGTTGGTCTTCCAGATGTGCAGGGTTTCGGGTTCGTTGACCCCGTGCCGGACCGCCAGCTCATCCAACAGGTCGAACAGGTACTTGACAGCGATGGGTACGGGGCGGTTCACACTCAGCACGGCCTGGAAGGCGTCGTCCACAAACTTCTGCAGCGTCCCCTTGAGAGGAGGAAAGGGAAGGAGAGCCGTCAGAGAGGTGATCAGCGCTAACGGCCACAGCACACCTTTGGTCAATTCGTCGTGACCCATAAGCACATCAGGTTGGGCAAAACCTTGTGCTTTTCAGGTTAACGGCACAACAAATAATGTTGGATCTTTTTATCAATCAATCAATCAATCAATCAATCAATCAATAAACCTTTAATGGCATATAAATATTAAACATTAAGCAAAAAAACAAGGACAGTAAATGACACAATCAGCTAGAAGTCTGAGTTAATTTATCCTTCCTTATATATAAAAGGATTTTCGTCATACCTTATATGGTGAAAATGCGCGCCGGAATCAGTTGGCTGAGGGACCTGTCAGTCAGAGACAGGGTCCCTTGCCACTGGCTGCCTTGCTTGCCTGCGTTGCTGCCATTGGCCCGCCAGCTGCCGCTCAAGACTGCTGGTGTGCCATTGGCTGGGAGGCGGGAGGCGAACGCTGCGAGCGAACACCGCCACCAGGAGCCAGGGAAGGGAGGCTGCGATGCCAGCCGACGGTGCTGGCCGGGGAGCGAGGCAGGGCCAGTGCCAGGGGGACGTTGCAGCCCCGGAGAGACGGAGTCTCAGCGAGAGGGACAGCGGAGGCTGGGGACGGCGGGTGAGCTCCTTCCCCAATGGCCGCCAGATACGCCTGCCTCCAGCACCTTCTTCGCGGGAAGGGGGCCTGTCTAGCGCCCGTTGTCTCGGTTCCACAACGGGCTTCCCTTCCTAGTAAAATCATAAAACGTAGTTTCCCAAATTTTTCACTCTTATCACATCAACTGGAAAATTAGCCACTGCCACGGTAATCTCTGCTGATATACCATTCAGTAGAAATTGGCATTTTATTTCATTGGAAAGGTGATGTTTACCATGCAACCAAGTGTTTAACCATTTTTCTCTGGCAGCTACATGCCACGAACAAACCAACGGATCTTTTTATCATGTGTGGTGGTGATGTGATGAAGCAAAAAAAAAAAAATTGGGTTTGGATTCATGAATTTTCTACAAAAAACCGTTAAAATGTTCGGTATCCTTGGTTCCAGAAATATTTTTGTTGAATGCCTTACCTGAAAACTGTAAAAAAAAATTGACTCTTATCTTATACTGCGTGTGATTACAACTGCTAGAGTACTTTATGCTAAATACTGGAGAAGATCAGAAACATCCCCGAGAGAAGATATTTTAAGTAAAATTTTGGAAACTGTGGAGATGGACAAACTAGCTTTAACCTTGAAAGGACAACCAGAGTCTACATTTGATAATATATGGCCAGGATTTTATAAGTGGTTTGAAGACTATAAAAAATAAATCATACAGGTATTTAAAACTTTCTAAGGACATATGAAGTATAACCTTGATATATTTGCAAGAGATATAATAATATAAGGTGAAATATATAAACATACGACTAATCAGGTATGAGTTTGTTAAACAAGGAACTGAAAATAACTCTTTTACTTAAGTTCTGTCTTTATGTATGTTTTGTCATAAAAATAAAAAAGTTAACATCACGGTTAATGGCACAACCATGGGTGTATACGTGGATCTCCAGTATACAAGCATTAATTAATTAACAGGCTCTATACTCACATTAGTGCAGAGCCTATTCATTTAATTCATTAAATTTCCCACCTTTCTCCACAACGGGGACTCAAAGTGGCTCACATTTCTCTCCTCTCCTCCATTTTATCCTCACTGTAACCATGTGAGGTAGATTCGGCTGAAAGAGCGTGACTGGCCCAGGATCACCCAAGCAAGCTTCCACGGTACGAGAGGGGATTCGAACCCGGGTCTCCCAGTCCAAAACTCTAACCACTACACCACACTGGCTCTCCGTGGTGTCCTGCCCACTAACACCTCTCTGGTATTTGAGACTTATGGATTACAATCTTTATCATCTGGAGAGACGGGAAGGAGGATCTCGAGAGATTTCAGTAAGACTTTGCGCCGAACCGTTGAAGACCTGAAGCTGCCCGATACTGAATCAGACCCTTGGTCCATCAAAGTCAGGATTGTCTACTCAGATCGGCAGCGGCTCTCCAGGGTCTAAGGTAGAGGTCATTTACTTCAACTCCTACCTGATCCTTTTAACGGGGATTGACCCTGAGACCTTCTGCAGGCCAAGCAGAGGCTCTGCCACTGAGCCAGGGTCTTGGGTCAATGTCTTTCCTATCACCTCCTGCCTGATCCTTTTAACTGGAGATGCTGGGGAATGACCCTGGGACCTCCTGCATACCAAGCAGAGACTCTGCCACTGAGCCAGGGGCTCCGGTCAAGGTCTTTCCCATCACCTCCTGCCTGGTCCTTTTAACTGGAGATGCCAGGGACTGAACCTGGGACCTTCTGCGTGCCAAGCACAGGCTCTGCCACTGAGCCAGGGTCTCAGGTGGAGGCCTTTCCCATCACCTCCTGCCTGGTCCTTTTTAACTGGAGATGCCGGGGATTGAACCTGGGACCTCCTGCATGCCAAGCAGAGGCTCTGCCACTGAGCCAGGGTCTCAGGTCAAGGTCTTTCCCATCACCTCCTGCCTGATCCTTTTAACTGGAGATGCTGGGGAATGACCCTGGGACCTCCTGCATACCAAGCAGAGACTCTGCCACTGAGCCAGGGGCTCCGGTCAAGGTCTTTCCTATCACCTCCTGCCTGGTCCTTTTAACTGAAGATGCCGGGGATTGAACCTGGGACCTTCTGCAGGTCAAGCAGAGGCTCTGCCACTGAGCCAGGGTCTCAGGTCAAGGTCTTTCCCATCACCTCCTGCCTGATCCTTTTAACTGGAGATGCTGGGGAATGACCCTGGGACCTCCTGCATACCAAGCAGAGACTCTGCCACTGAGCCAGGGTCTCAGGTCAAGGTCTTCCCATCACCTCCTGCCTGGTCCTTTTAACTGGAGATGCCAGGGACTGAACCTGGGACCTTCTGCGTGCCAAGCACAGGCTCTGCCACTGAGCCAGGGTCTCAGGTGGAGGCCTTTCCCATCACCTCCTGCCTGGTCCTTTTTAACTGGAGATGCCGGGGATTGAACCTGGGACCTCCTGCATGCCAAGCAGAGGCTCTGCCACTGAGCCAGGGTCTCAGGTCAAAGTCTTTCTCATCACCTCCTGCCTGGTCCTTTTTAACTGGAGATGCCGGGGATTGAACCTGGGACCTCCTGCATGCCAAGCAGAGGCTCTGCCACTGAGCCAGGGTCTCAGGTCAAGGTCTTTCCCCTCACCTCCTGCCTGGTCCTTTTAACTGGAAATGCTGGGGATTGAACCTGGCACCATCTGCATGCCAAGCAGAGGCTCTCCCATTGAGCCACAGCCCTTCCTGATTTTTTTTACAGACGCAGACTGAGATAGCCATTCTCTTTGGAATTATCTGCACAGAAATGTACTGTAATGTTCCTAAATGTAGGGCAGTCAAGCATATGGGGGGCAGATGTTCAGACTTTTGTTTCTGCACATGCACATAAAGAACATGTTCCCAGTTTGAAAGTCACTGTTCCAGGGGACCAGCACAGAATCGTAGAGCTGGAAGGGATCTTTGAGGTCATCTAGTCCAACCCCCTGCACAAGGCAGGAAATTCACAAATTCCTTCCCCTCTACACTCACAGTGACCCCTGTTCCATGCCCAGAAGATGGCAAAAAACCTCCAGGATCCCAGGCCAAACTAGCCTGGAGAAAAACTCCTTCCTGATCCCAAAGTGACAATCAGCATTTCCCTGGGGGTGTAAGAAAGGGCCGCGAGAACTAAGCCCTGATGCAACCCGTCCTGCCCCCCCTCTCGTGATCTGCCTCAGTTCAGAGGATCAGCATGGCTGTCAGATGGCCAGCTAGCCCCTGTTGGAAAACCTCCCAAGAAGGAGAGCCCACCACCTCCCGGGGAAGCCCTGTTCCACTGAGGAACCGCTCTGACTTTCAGGAAGTCCTTCCTGACGTTTAGCCGAAAACTCTTCGGATTTAATTTCACCCCCTTGGTTCCGGTCCGACCTCCTGGGGCGTGTTTTTGAGCTCCGAAGGGGAGGCAGGAATGAGCCGGGCTCTCACCTTCATGGAAAGCAAGCGGGTGAGGTAGATCTCGGGAATCGCCTTGGCGCGTTCTCGGAGGCTGCTGCGCCGCTCTTGCGCCTGTTTCGTGGGCTCTGGCTCCTCGGAGGGCTTCACCAGGTGCCAGAGGCGCACCCCTCCCTCCTCGCCGTCCTCTAGCATTGGGGTATCTGCAGGGGGGGGGAGGGCAGCACTCGTTAAAATGGGCGCTCCACAGCTGGCTCCCCAATCCTGGCTCCCCACAGCTGCTGCAAAGGAAAATGCGAGTCCACCAGTGATGTCAGGAGGGAGCAAAGGTATTAGAGCAGGGGCGTCAGACATGTGGCCCGGGGGGCGGATCAGGCCCCCGGAGGGCTTCCATCAGGCCCGCAGTGGAACTGGCCGTCTTCTGCTGCTTCTTCCAGTTCTGCTGCTGCTGCGTCACCGTAGGCTTGCAGCTTACAGATACACGTCTGGACAGCAGACTCAAGACTGCAACAGCACAGGCATTTTGATGCAATTAATTCGGAACAAGAGGTGATGCAATTAATTCAGAACAAGAGGTGATGCAATTAATTCAGAGCATCAGGCACTGTTAAATAAACAAAATATGGCAAGAGTGCTGATGTTTTAAGCACGTTTTAATTTTAAGTAAAAAAAAAACCCTTTGCGTCTGTGTCCTTTATAAAGTTGATATCTCTGCCGCCTGGCATTCCATTTTATGACACACACGGGGCCCGGCCCGACGAGGTCTCACTGACGTCAGACCCAGCCCTCGTAACAAATGTGTTCGACACCCTTGCATTAGAGGGCAGGATATAAATCCAATATGGGACTGTGGTAGCTGAGAGAGTAAGACACTGAGCTGCAGACCAGAAGATCTGTAGCTCGGCAGTTTGAGACCCGAGAGTGCCGCGTGATGGATTGAGCTCCCGTCTCTGGGCCCAGCTCCTGCCAACCTAGCAGTTCAAAAGCAAGAAGATAAATAGGTACCACTTCGGTGGGAAGGTAACAGCGTTCCGCGCCCCTGGCATCAAGTCATGCCGGCCACATGACCAAAGGGAACGTCTTCGGACAGCGCTGGCTCTTCGGCTTGGAAACGGAGATGAGCACCGCAACCCTAGAGTCGGATCCAACTAGCTTTTGCGCAAGGGAGACCTTTACTTATAAATTCGATAAATAAATACTCACAAGAAGACAAGCCCTGAACCAAATCTGGAGCCTGCTGGGCATTTGCGAGCCAGAAGAAAGCAAGGGACAGAGGAGGGCCAACCTCGCTTCCTCATCTCACCTTGCAGAACCAACTCCCAGCATGAAAGAAACTCCGCCAGCCTGTGGATTGCTTGGCCGTAGCTAGAACAGGACGGGCACAACTTTGGACCCAAGCTACTGCGAGAGCCAGTGTGGTGCAGCCATTACGAGTGTCAGACTAGTGTCTGGGAGACCCGGGTTCGAACTCACACTCGTGCCACAGAAGCTTACAGAGTGACTCTATCAACCTAGCCTACCTCCCAGGGTTGTTTGTAAGGTTAAAAATGGAGGGGAGGAGACTGATGTCAGTTGCTTTGGGTCCCCGTGGAGGAGAAAGGCGAGGTATAAACGAACTAACGAAATACATGATTGTACACAGGTGACCTGCCAGGGGCTTGAAAATTCCCCTAGGTTGAGCCAATTTGGTGTAGTGGTTAAGTGCACGGACTCTAATCTGGGAGAACTGGGCTTGATTCCCCACTCCTCCACTTGCAGCTGCTGGATGACCTCAGGCAAGCCATAGTTCGGTCAGAGCTGTTCCCTCAAGGACAGTTCTGGAAAGAGCTCTCTCAGCCCCGCCTCCCTCACAGGGTGTCTGTTATGGGGAGGGAAGGGAAAGGCGTTTGTAAGCCCCTCTGAGACTCCGAGTGAAGGACGGGGTATAAATCCAATCTCTTCTTCTCTTCAACTATGACAGACATCGACTGTCTTTGTTTTAGCCACCAGCTACAGAGGAGGGGCAACAGTAACAGCTTAAGACAGAGAGAGAGAGACAGAGACTCACTTTCTCCAGAGAAATAGTTCTGGCTCGTCCCTTGGGAGATGTCATTGTGAAGGCGGGGGATGAGACTCACCGTGGCCCCGTCTGGAACCTGAGAAGAGCAGAAAACAGACAAGCAATTGAAAAAAACAACAACACACCCTCTGCCACTTGGAGAAAATGAGAAAAAGACTATTTCTTGGATGCCAGGACCCTGTTGCTCCAAGCAAAGCCCTTATTTATTTACTGGTGGCATTTTCAGCTTGCTTTTCCCTACGGGATTCGAGGAGGGTTATAACGGTAACTGAAAACGATACACTCTGCCTTACAGCAGCCTAATAGCCCAGAACTTGGAAGTTAAGCAGGGGAGGTACTTGGATGGGAGACGACCAAGGATGTTTCAGGACTGGCTACGCAGCAGCGGACGATGGCAAACCACCTCTTCTCCTCTCTTCCCTTGCCCTAGAGGGGCTAAGGCTCAGACAGAGCGTCTGCTTGGCACGCAGAAGGTTTCAGGTTCAATCCCCAGCATCTCCAGTTAAAAGGACCAAGCAGGAGGTGATGGGAAAGTCCTTGACCTGAGATCCTGGCTAAATGGCAGAGCCCCTGCTTGGTATGCAGAAGGTCCCAGGTTCAGTCCCCCACATCTCCAGTTAAAAGGACCAGGCAGGAGGGGATGGGAAAGACCTTGACCTGAGACCCTGGCTCAGTGGCAGAGCCTCTGCTTGGCATGCAGAAGGCCCCAGGTTCAGTCCCCCACATCTCCAGCTAAAAGGACCAGGCAGGAGGTGATGAGAAAGTCCTTGACCTGAGATCCTGGCTAAATGGCAGAGCCCCTGCTTGGCATGCAAGAGGTCCCAGGTTCAGTCCCCAGCATCTCCAGTTAAAAGGACCAGGCAGGAGGGGATGAGGAAGACCTTGACCTGAGACCCTGGCTCAGTGGCAGAGCGTCTGCTTGGCACGCAGAAGGTTTCAGGTTCAATCCCCAGCATCTCCAGTTAAAGGACCAAGCAGGAGGGGATGGGAAAGACCTTGACCTGAGACCCTGGCTAAATGGCAGAGCCCCTGCTTGGCATGCAGAAGGTCCCAGGTTCAGTCTCCCACACCTCCAGTTAAAAGGACCAGGCAGGAGGGGATGGGAAAGACCTTGACTGAGACCCAGGCTCAGTGGCAGAGCCCCTGCTTGGCATGCAGAAGGTCCCAGGTTCAGTCCCCCACATCTCCAGTTAAAAGGACCAGGCAGGAGGGGATGAGGAAGACCTTGACCTGAGACCCTGGCTCAGTGGCAGAGCCTCTGCTTGGCATGCAGAAGGCCCCAGGTTCAGTCCCCGGCATCTCCAGCTAAAAGGACCAGGCAGGAGGTGATGAGAAAGACCTTGACCTGAGACCCTGGCTAAATGGCAGAGCCCCTGCTTGGCATGCAGAAGGTCCCAGGTTCAATCCCCGGCATCTCCAGCTAAAAGGACCAGGCAGGAGGTGATGAGAAAGACCTTGACCTGAGACCCTGGCTAAATGGCAGAGCCCCTGCTTGGCATGCAGAAGGTCCCAGGTTCAATCCCCGGCATCTCCAGCTAAAAGGACCAGGCAGGAGGTGATGAGAAAGACCTTGACCTGAGACCCTGGCTAAATGGCAGAGCCCCTGCTTGGCATGCAGAAGGTCCCAGGTTCAATCCCCGGCATCTCCAGTTAAAAGGACCAAGCAGGAGGGGATGGGAAAGACCTGACCTGAGACCCTGGCTAAATAGCAGAGCCCCTGCTTGGCATGCAGAAGGTCCCAGGTTCAGTCCCCCACATCTCCAGTTAAAAGGACCAGGCAGGAGGGGATGGGAAAGACCTTGACCTGAGACCCTGGCTCAGTGGCAGAGCCTCTGCTTGGCATGCAGAAGGCCCCAGGTTCAGTCCCCCACATCTCCAGCTAAAAGGACCAGGCAGGAGATGATGAGAAAGACCTTGACCTGAGACCCTGGCTAAATGGCAGAGCCCCTGCTTGGCATGCAAGAGGTCCCAGGTTCAGTCCCCAGCATCTCCAGTTAAAAGGACCAGGCAGGAGGGGATGAGGAAGACCTTGACCTGAGACCCTGGCTCAGTGGCAGAGCCTCTGCTTGGCATGCAGAAGGCCCCAGGTTCAGTCCCCGGCATCTCCAGCTAAAAGGACCAGGCAGGAGGTGATGGGAAAGTCCTTGACCTGAGATCCTGGCTAAATGGCAGAGCCCCTGCTTGGTATGCAAGAGGTCCCAGGTTCAATCCCAAGCATCTCCAGTTCAAAAGGGCCAGGCAGGAGGTGACGGGAAAGACCTTGACTTGAGACCTTGGCTAAATGGCAGAGCCCCTGCTTGGCATGCAGAAGGTCCCAGGTTCAATCCCCGGCATCTCCAGCTGAAAATGACCAGGCAGGAGGTGATGAGGAAGACCTTGACCTGAGACCCTGGCTCAGTGGCAGAGCCTCTGCTTGGCGTGCAGAAGGTCCCAGGTTCAATCCCCGGCATCTCCAGCTAAAAGGACCAGGCAGGAGGTGATGAGGAAGACCTTGACCTGAGAGCCTGGAGAGCTGCTGCCAGTCTGAGTACACAAGGCTGACTTTGATGGACTAATGGTATAAATCATTGGTGCGACCTCATTTGGAATACTGTGTACAGTTCTGGTCGCCACACCTCAAAAAGGATATTATAGCATTGGGAAAAGTGCAGAGAAGGGCAACCAGAATGATAAAAGGGTTGGAACACCTTCCCTATGAAGAAAGGTTAAAACACTTGGGGCTCTTTAGCTTGGAGAAAGGACGGCTGAGGGGTGACATGATCGAGGTTTATAAGATTAGGCATGGGATAGAGCAGGTTGAGAAAGAGGTACTTTTCTCCCTTTCTCACAATATAAGAACTCGTGGGCACTCCATGAAATTGCTGAGCAGTCGGGTTAGAACAGATAAAAGGAAGTCCTTCTTCACCCAAAGAGTGATTAACACGTGGAATTCACTGCCACAGGAGGTGGTGGCAGCTACAAGCATGGACGGCTTCAAGAGGGGATTGGATAAACATCTGGAGCAGAAGTCCATCAGTGGCTGTTAGCCACAGGGTATAGATGGGAACTCTCCGTCTGGGGCAGGTGATGCTCTCTATTCTTGGTGCTGGAGGGGGCAGCAGTGGGAGGGCTTCTGGTGTCCTCCTGGCCCCACTGCTGGACCTCCTGATGGCACGTGGTATATTTTGGCCACTGTGTGACAGAGTGTCGGACTAGATGAGCCATTGGCCTGATTCAACATTGGCTTCTCTTATGTTCTTAACGGTCTGTTTCAGTATAAGGCATCTTTGTGTGTGTGTGACCTGGGGCTGGTCATACCCTCTCAGCCCAGCCTACCTCACAAAGTTGTTGTGAGGATAAAAATAAGGAAGGAGACATCCACGTATGCTACCTGGTGCTGCTCGAAGGAAGATGAGATTAAAAATCATGATAGATTTGTGTGTGTGTGTCTGTGTCCCCGAATTCCTCTCTCAAGCTAGAATTAGAATGCAGGATCAAGACCTTCCCCTTCAGCTCATGAACCATACCTTGTAATGCTGTAGGGTGTTGAGTTTCTTCCACTGGTTCTGTGTGATGGAGGTCAGATCCTCATCGGAGAGCGTCAGATGGCCAGCAACTCCCGATCGCCACTCTGAGGAGAGGAACGGGCAGGGGAGGACGGGAAAGGAGAATTTTACACTCTTGCTTTCTCCTCCCTCCTTGCCACAGATTGCTACCAGGAAACTTAAGGGGATGGGCTGTGGCTCAGGGATACTGTATCTGCTTGGCATGCAGAAGGTCCCAGGTTCAATCCCCGGCATCTCCAGTTAAAAGGACCAGGCAGGAGGTGATGGGAAAGACCTTGACCTGAGACCCTGGCTCAGTGGCAGAGCCTCTGCTTGGCATGCAGAAGGTCCCAGGTTCAATCCCCGGCATCTCCAGGGAAAAGGACCAGGCAGGAGGGGATGGGAAAGACCTTGACCGGAGACCCTGGCTCAGTGGTGGGCGAGACTCATCCATGGTGGGGCGTTGCCCCTAAATGCCTCACCTTGGCTGTGGGCATGGTCTGCATCCCAAACTGACTTTTTATTCCTCCTTAATTTATTTATTTAAAACATTTGGGGGGCTGTCTTTCAAACCAAAAAGGACTCCCCCTCCCAAAGTGTTAAAAGGGTTGGAACACTTTCCCTATGAAGAATGGTTAAAGCGCTTGGGGCTCTGTAGCTTGGAGAAATGACGGCTGAGGGATGACATGATCGAGGTTTATAAGATTATGCCTGGGATAGAGCAGGTAGAGAAAGAAGTCCTTTTCTCCCTTTCTCACAAGACAAGAACTTGTGGGCACTCAGTGAAATTGCTGAGCAGTCGGGTTAGAACGGATCAAAGGAAGTCCTTCTTCACCCAGAGAGTGATTAACATATGGAATTCACTGCCACAGGAGGTGGCGGCAGCTGCAAGCATGGACAGTTTCAAGAGGGAATTAGATAAACATATGGAGCAGAAGTCCATCAGTGGCTATTAGCCACAGGGTATAGATGGGAATTCTCAGTCTGGGGCAGGTGATGCACTCTATTCTTGCTGCTGGGGGGGTCAACAGTGGGAGGGGCTTCTGGTGTCCTGGCCCCACTGCTGGACCTCCTGATGGCGCCTGGTATTTTCAACCACTGTGTGACCATTGGCCTGAGCCAACATTGGCTTCTCTTATGTTCTTAAGTGGTGAACATTAAAAGCACTGAAAATACTAAAACAGCATTGAAAATGTATCTGTGAGATATTTAACAATACGATAAAAACACGGAGACATACAAACATAACCAGGGAGGAAGGCCAATAAGAGTTTGTTGAGGGAACGCTAAACGGAACAAAAATTCTTCACCCCCTGGCAGAAGATGCTGATAAGAGGGAGAGAAACGAAACTCTCCAGAGAGAGCGTTCCAAAGTTTTAGTGCCACAACCGAAGAGGCCCTGTCTAGCCTCAAATGGCGGGGGCACTGGATGACCACAGTGGCATCTTTGTCGATGGCAAGACCGATGCTCCTTCTCTAAGCCGTGGAGCCTTGTGAGCAAAAATTCAACTTGGTGAGCTACGGGCATTAAAGTTGTGAGCGAGCGATTTGGCTGCTGCATGAAGTAGTTTGCTCTGGAGCCCTCCTTCCTGAGCTAAGACAAAAATCTGTGAGCTGGAGGCTCAAAAACTGCGAGCGAGCTCACACTAACTCAGCTTAGAGGGAAGACACCCCTCGGCAGCAGGCGGGGCAGAGAAGGTGCCTTACCTAAGTCGAGGGAGTGCACGCAGGGGCGCTGGGAGAAAGGCACTCCCTTGTAGACCTGGTCCACGATCTTCTCCTTCACCTGGGTGATGGTGTCCGTGTCGAGGACCCGGGCCGGGATCCGCTGGGTCTCGCTCCCGCCGGGGCCAGCCCCCCGCACCAAGACGGTCAGGGTGAGGGGGCGGAACTCCACGTCTTCCCGCAGGAGGCGGCTGTCGTTTAACGTCCGCTTGGCCTTGCCCGACACGGCGTCCACTGGCCCTTTGTCCACCTGGTACTTGATGGCGCGGAACAGCATATACAGGGGCTCGCCGGCCACTTCCTTTACCGGGGAACAGAGAGAGAACGGACGGACGGGTGAGGGTTCGGCTGGTCGAGCTGCAGCCGTTCCCTCTCTGCCACACACCCAAACTCGCATCGGGACCCTGACAGAGCACGCGTTTCACGACGGAGAGCCAGTTTGGTGTAGTGGTTAGGAGAGCGGACTCTAATCTGGGAGAACCGGGCTTGATTCTGCACTCCTCCACATGCAGCCAGCTGGTGTGACCTTGGGTCAGTCACCAGTTCTCTCAGAGTTGTTCTCTCAAGAGCAGTTGCTGTCAGAGCTCTCTCAGCCCCACCTCCCTCACAGGGTGTCTGTTGTGGAGAGGGGAAGGGAAAGGAGTTTGTAAGCCACTCTGAGACTCCTTTGGGTAGTGAAGGGTATCAGTCCAATGTCTTCTTCTTCCTCTTCATTTGGGAGAACTGGGTTTGAGTCCCCACTCCTCCACATGCAGTTCTCCACTTCTCCACATGCAGCCAGCTGGTGTGACCTTGGGTCAGTCACCAGTTCTCTCAGAGTTGTTCTCTCAAGAGCAGTTGCTATCAGAGCTCTCTCAGCCCCACCTCCCTCACAGGGGGTGTCTGTTGTGGAGAGGGGAAGGGAAAGGAGTTTGTAAGCCACTCTGAGACTCCTTTGGGTAGTGAAGGGTATCAGTCCAATGTCTTCTTCTTCCTCTTCATTTGGGAGAACCGGGTTTGAGTCCCCACTCCTCTACATGCAGTTCTCCACTTCTCCACATGCAGCCAGCTGGTGTGACCTTGGGTCAGTCACCAGTTCTCTCAGAGTTGTTCTCTCAAGAGCAGTTGCTGTCAGAGCTCTCTCAGCCCCACCTCCCTCACAGGGTGTCTGTTGTGGGGAGGGGAAGGGAAAGAGATTTGTAAGCCGCTCTGAGACTCCTTTGGGTAGTGAAGGGCGGGATATCAATCCAATCTCCTCTTCTCCTTCTTCTTCATCTGGGAGAACCGGGTTTGAGTCCCCACTCCTCCACAAGCAGCTGCTGGTGTGACCTTGGGTCAGTGACAAGTTCTCTCAGAGCTGTTCTCTCACGAGCAGTCCTCGAAAGAGCCCTCTCAGCCCCGCCTGCCTCACAGGGTGTCTGTTGTGGGGAGGGGAAGGGAAAGGAGATTGGAAGCCGCTCTGAGGCTCCCTTGGGTAGTGAAGGGCGGGGTATAAATCCAATCTCTTCTTCTTCTTTCCTTTCTGCAGTCACTGTCCTGGCTGCCCATCAGTTACTGGGTTCCGTTTAAGGGATTGGCTATCACATATAAAGCCCTTTGTGGCCTTAGACTCTCTTATCTGCGGGACCATCTCTCCCTCTATGCTCTGCCATGACAACTTGGCTCATCTGGGCAGGGCCTCCTGCGGGTGCCAAAATCCACAACTGCCTGTACACGCACCTTCTCTACTGTGCCTCCCGCCTCGTGGAACGGCCCAAGCTTTCTGCAAACTATGGAAAACTGAATTATTCAAGAGGGCTTTCCTACACAGGCGATAGGGTGGCACTGTCCAAAATGATACAAAAAGAAGGAAGGAAGGATTGGATTTATGCCCCGTCCTTCACTGTTCGAAGCAGTCTAGCTGAAGCAAAGCACAAGTGTTAACATGACACGTTAAAAGGATGCTAGGTGATTTTTGCATCATTTAACCTATCGTGTTAACACTTGTGCTTTGCTTCGGCTAGACTTCTGGTTGGCTCTACAACCCGAATTCCTGTGGCACTGTTTCACTGACTGTCCCACCCTGACAACTGTATCGTTTCAACTCTGTGTCATCTGCCTTGATTCCCAGTGACAAAGGCAGACGATAAATAGAGTAAATAAAATTTAATAAATAAAGCCACTCCAGCGACGGGAGATAGGAACTTCCTGAACTTCCAAAAAATTGCTCATCTTTTTCACCCACCACACTAACAACAGGGTAGTGGCTATTCTGGGAAGACGGAGAAGATGGAAGGGGAAGAAGAAGAAGAAGGAAGAAGAAAGAGGAAGAAGGAGGGAGAAGAAGGGAGAAGAAGAAGAGGAGGAAGAGGAGGAGGAGGAGATTGGATTTATACCCCGCCCCTTCACTCAGAGTCTCAGAGTGGCTTACAAACTCCTTTCCCTTCCCCTCCCCACAACAGACACCCCGTGAGGTAGGCGGGGCTGAGAGAGCTCTGACGGAAACTGCACTTTTTCAAAGACAGCTCTTGTCAGAACTACGGCTTGCCCAAGGTCATCCAGCAGGT
The DNA here is from genome assembly GCA_029375565.1 of Gekko gecko. Taxonomy (NCBI): domain Eukaryota; kingdom Metazoa; phylum Chordata; class Lepidosauria; order Squamata; family Gekkonidae; genus Gekko; species Gekko gecko. The sequence continues at coordinate 295,097,984 of JAPDNY010000002.1, forward strand.
GCAAGTGGAGGCATGGGGAATCAAACCCAGTTTTCCCAGATTAGAGGTAGTTGGGGTTGAGAGAGCGTTTCCAAGGACTGCCCTAGAGAGAACAGCTTTTTTTTTTTTAGATTTTATTTATTTAGTTTTCTTTGAACAAAAAACAAAACAAACAAACAAACAAAAAGGAAAAGACAAAAAAAAGAGCAACAACAACAAAAACAGCAAAAAGAATATATACCATCTGGTCGTAAGTACATAGTTGCAGATATCCTCACCTTTCGAAACCTCTACCATTTTCACATTGCTATATTAAATACTAGCCAATACACCCAAATTAAATCAAAGAATTTAGTTCGTCATATCTAAAGCCTTTCCATCCATTAACATAAACCAAAATTTGACTCTTTTAACCACCGATAAAATCCGGACCAATAGTTTTCAAATTCCTCCACACTTTTTTCTTCCAACATAAAGAACAGCTTTGACAGAACTATGGCTTGCCCAAGGTCATCCAGCAGCTGCAAGTGGTGGAGTGGGGAATCAAACCCGGTTCTCCCATATTAGAGTCCGTGCACTTAACCATTACACCAAACTCCCTTCCTCTCCCCACAACAGACACCCTGCAAGGTAGGTGGGGCTGAGAGAGCTCTTTCAAGGACTGCCCTTGAGAGAACAGCTCTGAGAGAACTTTCACTGACCCAAGGTCACACTAGCAGCTGCGTGTGGAGGAGTGGTGAATCAAACCTGGTTCTCCCAAGATTAGAGCCCGCGCTCCTAACCACTGCAACCAAACTTGCCTTCCTTCTATTGACTGGTGCAAATGTTCTGCCTAGTATTAAGAAAAAGCAAAGGGATGGACAGATCAGACCAGAAAGGCTCGAAAACAGTCTGAGCGATCAGAAGGGTCTTTGTAAATGTGAAGCCGAGCTTGGAGGGAAGGGCCCTGGCGGCTTGGTTGGCATCAGAAGACAGGGTGAGGCAGCTGTGCCAGGTGCATGGGAGGACTGAGGACACCATTTTATGTGACAGAGGAGGAGGCAGACAGCTCAAGCACCCTGGGTATTTCCTTCTGCACACAAAGGCTAATCTTGGGATGACACAGCTCTGAGAACAGTAGGGTTCCCAAGTACTTACCACGATCCGGCGAGGGAAACATGCTCCCCGGCTGAACCATTCCTCCCTGTAATGCACCATGCCATCGTCAGGAAGTGACGCCGGGTGACCCTCTGGCAATGGGCCTGAAAACTCGATGGTACCATTGAGTTTCCAGCTGCATTGCCAGAGCTTCGCCCAGTGTCACTTCCTGGCAATGGCATCGTGCAGCGCGTCTTTCCTTCCCCTGGGGATGGTCCTGCCAGGACGTATCCGTCCCCCGTCGGATTACAGTAAGTACTTGGGAAACCTGGAGAACAGCGACATGAAAAGTCAGAGAACTAGGCAGGAAGGGTGGCAAGAAAGGAAATAACTGGCGCGCTGTCATAATATTTTTGACTGCCGTCCCGACAGTGTGCAAGGCAAGAGTCATCCCTCCCCCACCCACCAAGTCCTCTTCCCAGTAACTACACAAACCACAGCCTCCCGGCCTCGAGGCAGACCATGCAACCCAGGCAGGCCATCAAAAGAAAAGCTTACCCTGAGATAGGAGTAGAGGCAGATGGACATCCAGTTGGTCAGGAGCTTCTCCACCATGGTCTCTGTCCTGCAGAATGGGCACAGGGCCGAGAAAAACACTTTTAAGCCATTTTCCCATCCATCCTGGGGCTAAATATTGCTACCAGCAGCTGCTCCTGCATAATTTGCAATCCTCAGGCCCACAGCTAGCTCCGCCCCCTTTCTTAAAGGCACAGCCCCACAAGAAAGCCTGTAAAGGCTTTTTTCAAACATTTAAAAAGTTTTTTTTAAGGCATGCACTCCTTTAAGCAGAGTGGGGTGCTGAAGCTGACTAATTCCTGCACTGAGCAAGGGGGTTGGAGAGGGTGACCTCTAGGATCCCTTCTAACTCTGTATCTAGAAACTGGTCTCCTTTAAGAGAGTTTTTCCGCCTAAGTGTGCACTTTCTTGACTATAGAAGTCATCACCCCACTTCCTGGTTTGTTCTCAGAATTGTTGCTTAGGCTGGCAGAAGGGATTAACTTGCAGCAGCTGAGAACCGTCATCTAGAGTGGTTGACAGCTCGCAATTTAGAGATCCATCCTGATAACGGCTTTCCATTGGCTAAATGGCTTTTCTTTCTGCACTGAGAACTTCAGCCCCACCAGAAATAAATTTACCCCACAAGCCACAAAATCCTAGCTAGGGGCCTGGCAATCCTTGGCTTCAGGGCATCGCAGAATAGACATAACAGATGCCTGCTTTGGAATGAGACATTTTAGGTGACCGAGACTAAGTACCAAGGGATCTTTTCCCATCAGGAGAAAAGACTGGTCCTTTTAACTGGAGATGCCAGGGATAGAACCTGGGACCATTGGCATGCCAGGCAGACGCTCTGCCACTGACCCAGGGTCACAGGTCAAGGCCTTTCCCATCACCTCCTGCCTGGTCCTTTTAACAGGAGATGCCGGGGATTGAACCTGGGACCTTCTGCATGCCAAGCAGAGGCTCTGCCACTGAGCCAGGGTCTCCGGTCAAGGTCTTTCCCATCACCTCCTGCCTGGTCCTTTTAACTGGAGATGCCGGGGATTGAACCTGGGACCTTCTGCATGCCAAGCAGAGGCTCTGCCACTGAGCCAGGGTCTCACGTCAAGGCCTTTCTCATCACCTTCCCCCTGATCCTTTTAACTGGAGATGCCGGGGATTTAACCTAGGACCTTCTGCATGCAAAACAGAGGCTCTCAGGTCAAGGTTTTTCCCATCACCTCCTGCCTAGTCCTTTGAACTGGAGATGCCAGGGATTGAACCTGGGACCTTCCGCATGTCAAGCAAAGGCTCTGCCACTGAGCCAGGGTCTCGGGTCAAGGTTTTCCACAGCACCTCCTGCCTGGTCCTTTTAACTGGAGATGCCGGGGATTGAACCCGGGACCTTCTGTATGCCTGGCAGAGGTTCTGCCATTGATGCAGGGTCTCAGGCCGAGGGCTTTCCCATCACCAACTGCCTGGGCCTTTTAAGTAGAGATGCCAGGGATTGAACCTGGGACCTTCTGCATGCCAAGCAGAGGCTCTGCCACTGAGCCATGGTCTCAGGTCAAGGCCTTTCTCATCACTTACCGCCTGGTCCTTTTTAACTGGAAATGCCGGGGATTGAACCTGGGACCTTCTGCATGCCAGGCAGAGGTTCTGCCATTGATGCAGGGTCTCAGGCAGAGGTCTTTCCCATCACCAACTGCCTGGGCCTTTTAAGCAGAGATGCCAGGGATTGAACCTGGGACCTTCTGCATGCCAAGCAGGGGCTCCACCACTGAGCCACCGCCCCTCAATGTGGATGTAGACATGACAACAGCAAAATATCATGCCATACGTTATGTCCTCTGGGTCTTGCAACCAGCTAAGAGGACCAACTCTGGCCAAAAGGGTACGATTTGGGGCAGCAGTCAAGCCTATTACAGATGCCTCCACCAAGTACGTGGGCACCTGCTCTGCACAGGGGGGCGTCACCACACCTCGGACGCTTAACCGAGCACCAGCCCCACAGAACCTCATTCACAGAATTGGGAGCGGTTCCACACTGACACCCGGGACCCACCTGCGAAGCATGAGCTTTGGATTGCGGGCGACGCAGTGGGCGACGAGATCGCTCAGCAGGGTCTGCATGATGTCCGTCAGGTACTCCAGGCGCCCGTGAAGTGCCAAAGAGAGCAGCGAGGCCGCGTGGCACCGATCCCGCTGCGAGAACGTCGGCTGGGCCTCCAGCGTCCGGATTAGCTGGGAGGAACAGGGGAAGGCTGTCAAAACTCACCCGCCGTTCTCCAATATACCAGTTCCCATGCCTCTCCTCGGCCCTGTCCCGCATAGCCCGGTCTAGCCCGATCTCGTCAGAGCTCAGAAGCTAAGCAGGGTCGGCCCTGGTTACTACTTGGATGGGAGACCACCAGGGAAGTCCAGAATTGCCACGTGGAGGCAGGTGGCAAACCACCTCTGAACGCCTCTTTCCTTGGAAACCCTACGGGGTTTCCATAAGTCGGCTATGAATGGACAGCACTGTCTCCCACCGTCATGCCTTTCCTTTCCCAGAGGTGGAAACCAACTCCACGTCCCCAGCTCTCCGTACCACAAAGTACAACACACACATCTACGCACTCGCCAGCAATGTTCCTTCTAAGCTGTGGAGTCATTGTGAGCTACTGGCATTAAAGCTGTGAGCGAGTGATTTGGCCGCTGCATACATTAGTTTGCTCTGGAGCCCTCCTTCCTGAGCCGAGACAGAGATGTGCGAGCCGGAGGCTATAAAACGGCGAGCTAGCTCACACTAACTCAGCTTAGAGGGAACAGTGCTCTTGCCAGGCTGCAATCCGGAACGCAGTTCTCCCACCTGTGTGCCCCCCGGCCTGACCTCTGGTCCTTTAATTCCTCTCTCCTTCCACATGAACGCACATGAAGCTGGCTTATAATGAGCTGAGATCCTTGGTCTGTATCAAGGTTAGTATCGCCTACTCAGAGTGACAGTGGCTCTTCCAGGGTCAAAGGCAGAGGTCTTCTCCATCACCTACTGCCTGGTCCTATTAGTGGAGATGAACCTGGGACCTTCTGCATGCCAAGCAGAAGCTCAGCCACTGAGCCAGGGTGTCAGGCCAAGGTCTTTCCCATCACCTCCTGCCTGGTCCTTTTCACTGGAGATGCTGGGGATGGAACCTGGGACCTTCTGTGTGCCAAACAGAGGCTCTGCCACTGAGCCATGGTCTCAGGTCAAGGTCTTTCCCATCACCTCCTGCCTGGTCCTTTTCACTGGAGATGTTGGGGATGGAACCTAGGACCTCCTGTGTGCCAAGCAGAGGCTCTGCCACTGAGCCATGGTCTCAGGTCAAGGTCTTTCCCATCCCCTCCTGCCTGGTCCTTTCAACTGGAGATGTTGGGGATTGAACCTGGGATCTTGTGCATGCCAAGCAGAGGCTCTGCCATTGAGCCAGGGTCTCAGGTCAAGGTCTTTCCCATCACCTCCTGCCTGGTCCTTCTAACTGGAGATGCCGGGGATTGAACGTGGGACCTTGTGCATGCCAAGCAGAGGCTCTGCCACTGAGCCGAAGTCTTTCTCATCACTTCCTGCCTGGTCCTTTTAACAGGAGATGCCAGGGATCAAACCTCAGACCTTCCGCATGCCATGCAGAGGCTCTTCCACTGAGCCAGGGTCTCAGGTCAAGGTCTTTCCCATCACCTCCTGCTGGTCCTTTTAACTGGAGATGCCGGGGAGCATGCCAAGCAGATGCTCTGCCACTGAGCCATGGCCCCTCCACGCCTGCAGAATTACACAGCTGGAGATAAGTTTGTTGCTGCAGGTGAGGATGGTGTGTCGGTGGATAGGATCGAGAGGGAGACAGGCAGGCAGGCAGATGTCGCAAGTTCTTTCCTCTCCCCCTCCACTAGGAGATTCTTCAAGAGGAGCAGGACCGATCTCTTGATTGCACCCTCGAAACTCTACCCCCCCTCAAAAAAAAAGCTCCCTCCCACTCTACAGCCCCAGGTCTCTCTGTTTACAGGGCTCCCAGACAGACGGGCACGGGATTTATTCTCCAGCCCAAGTGCCGTACAGCACCTCCCTCTCCCCCCCAGGGTGCCCACCGTCAGCAGGAACACTTTGCTGTTCAGCAGATTGGAGAGCTGGCCCAGGCCCTGCTCCACCGTGGTGCGGCGTCCCTCGGGCAGGTCCAGCCCCCGCCGTAAGACGGCACCTCCCTGGCCGGGGAAGAAGACCCGCTGGGCATAGGTGTTGTAGTCCAGGAACGGGATCCCGGAGCCCTCAAGCTCTCCGCTCAGGTCGGTCATTTCCGTCATCAGGTCTGCAGAGTGGAGGATCGGGGTGTTTGAGAAGAAGAAGGAAAACATGAGATGTAAAATTTCAGCCTTTGGCATCAGTTAGAAATAGCTACCCTGCTTTATAGATGGTATACTATTCCAGACAAATTGGCCAAGTTGTATCCTGAGCGGTCAAATGATTGTTGGAAGTGTCAAAAAAAGTGGGTTCTTTTTTTTTTAATATGTGGTGGATGTGTGATAAGAGTTAAAAAATATTGGTCTTGGATTCATGAATTGTTCAGCAAAAAAATGCTGAAATATAATATACTTATATACCAGAGTTGTTTTTACTGAATATATTGCCAGAAAACTGTACAAAGCAAGACTCCTTGAAGAATTTCAGACAGATGATATAATCTGGAAAAGGAACGATTCCCAAACAGTTTCTGGTCTGCCATTTCAGATAGAACCATTTTAGAACCAGTTCCCTACCGGAATATATTTGTAATTTCACACACAAACGCTTCTGTCCCATTTAGGAAACGGGGCTGAAGTGTTTTACCTGTCAACCACTTCCAAGTAGTCTCACCTGCACGGGCGATCTCCGGTTTGGGGGATTTTTTTGGAACGTTCGCTTTATAGCGTTATAGCGCTATAACGAAACAGCATTATAGCAACCCCATTGGAATGCCTGGAGTGTTGTTTTATAGCACTATGGCGCTATAGCGTTCTAAAGCAAACGTTAAAAAAAAAAAAAAAGCCGGAGATCACCCACGTGGGCGAAAAACGGCAGGAAAAAGCGGTGCAGTTTGAAATGGCAAACCGCTTCAGATCCAGCTCTCTCCCGGAAGGGGAAAGCCATGTGTGAAATGGCAGCCCTATACTGGTTTACTCCACGACAAATCAAAAACGGCTTCAAACCAGCTTCAAAAGGATAATGTGAAATTACTCTTTATCTTATTATACATGTAGTGACAGCTGCAAGAATATTATATGCCAAATACTGGAGAAAAAACGAGGTACCTTCAGAAGAAGTAATTATGAATAAAATACTTGAAATGGCAAGAGATGGACAAACTAACTTTAATTTTGAAAGGACGAAATGAAGAAAACTGAGAATACATGGTTAAGATTTTTACAAATGGACGGAAGACACCAACAAATAAATTATGTGGACATACAACCAAAGTACAAGGAAATATGAACTATCACTCTTATTTTTTTAGTTATAAGCAGTGATATATTTTAAAATACAAGGTGGAAAAAATGAAAAATATAATTTGGTAATGTATGAGGTAATTTAACAGACAAATTAATGTTGTAAATGGAAGCCCCTCCCTTTTTTTGCTGTATATATGTTTGTTTGTTTATTCAGTGTTTGTCTCATACAGAAAATAAAATTGTTAAAAAAAAATAGCTACCCCGCTGACAGAATTCTTCACTCAAAGGCTGCCCGCCGCGACCTACGTTACAAAGAATCCTTCCGAATCCACCACTAAATTGTCCTGTCTGGAGTTCAGAAAGTTTGCCCCCCTCTGACAAGTTCCCTTCTGACACCCTCGTCCCTCTGAAGTTAAGCCGGCGATGCTTCTTCGGGCATTCACCCATCTTATTTGAATGAAACTGGTCTGTCATGTTCAGGATCGGTTCATGCTGCTGTTCTTCATTTCAAAGAGACAGCCACCCCCCACTCCGTTTTTCCAACAGAAAACAGGGAAACCTGAAAGAGCACGGGAGGGACGGGACACTTTCGAGATGGTTTTGACAAGCTACCTCACCAAACACTCCTGAGTAAACCCTTGCCACTTCCATGTAGCTCTAGGGAACTGCCATAAACTCTATGGTCAGAACTTCCAGCAAGCTGCCAAGGCCTTGTTTTCCTTTTACATTTTTCTTCGGGTTCTCTACCACCGCCCCCCCCCGTGCCAAGCCTCTGCTAGTTGCCCAGTGGCAGTGCCCGGCAACCCTACCCCTCTGTGCTCCACCATGTCCTCCTCCCTCTCTGTACACAGACCATCTGAAGCCACAACGTTTGATAGGGACACTCTTCCTTGTCGACCAATGCGACGAGCAACAAGAACAAACGAGAGAGTTTCCGTATCTTAGCAGCCATAAGAACATAAGAACATAAGAGAAGCCAATGTTGAATCAGGCCAATGACCCATCTAGTCCAACACTCTGTCACCCAGCGGCCAAAATATACCAGGTGCTATCAGGAGGTCCAGCAGTGGGGCCAGGACACCAGAAGCCCTCCCACTGCTGCCCCCTCCAGCACCAAGAATAGAGTGCATCACCTGCCCCAGACTGAGAGTTCCCATCTATACCCTGTGGCTAATAGCCACTGATGGACTTCTGCTCCATAGGTTTATCTAATTCCCTCTTGAAACTGTCCATGCTTGCAGCTGCCACCACCTCCCATGGCAGTGAATTCCATCTGTTAATCACTCTTTGCTGTTAGAAGACAAAAAGCTACACCAGACGGGGCAGTGGAAGGTCCCGGTTTCCTGCTCCAAGGAACGGCTTTCCGTATTCTCTCAAAGCCCAGAATCACATTTTTTTCCCCATTTTTATTAATGTTTAATGAAAGATACTCCATATATACAGTGAATTCAACAGGCTCAATCAATATCACACAGCAAAACATATCACAACACCGTGAGACTCTGTATCGTTAAACGAATGCAAACAACGAACACTACCGAGAGACATTCTCATCACCTGAACTTTGAAACCACTGTTTGTGGTACCAACAGAATTAAAGGAGTGCTCAGACCTTAGTAAACAACTTCCTAGGTCAAGTCATTCTGCGTATCGGGGATCCGCTGGTAATAGATCATTCTCGGAGAAATATGCTAATCATGGGAACCATTTACGAACAAATTTAGAGTGGGATCCCACGTGCCCTTGTGTGTGAATATCATAGGTTACTGCAACTTCTTCCACCATGAAGTGGTCCCAGCATTTATTACGCCACTGAGAAAGAGGTGGAGGCTCCGCGTTTTTCCATACTCAGAGCTCTGCTGCACATTAAATGGTTTTCCTTGTTAACCAGCTGTTTTTATTTCTGCAAAGGCAGTGCTTTATCAGAGATAAGAACAGTGTGTGGGGGAGAGGGAATAAAATCCAGCCATCTCCACCTCTGCCACAGATGCAAGAAAAAGCCCTTTGTCCTTGCTGTGGAAACTTGCGTTTTCCCATCCCCTCCCCCTTGCCCCGGTGTAAACACGGCTCCTAGGTGGCTTTTTCCGGGAAGACGACGGCATTCCGTTCTTCTGGATAGCTAAAGCCAGGCTAAGCTGATCTCATCAGACTTCTGAAACTAAGCAGGGTCGTCCCTGGTCAGTATTTGAACGATGAGCACCGTATCCCTAGAGTCGGATTCAACTGGCTTTCGAGCACGGGAAACCTTTACCTTTACAGTCCATATTACTGTGTATTGCCTGCTGCTACTACGTCTCTAGCATCATTTAATGCGTCCTGTTAATGCTTCGGCTTTGCTCCCATTGTTTTTAGATTTTGGGTTGATTCCGCAATCTTAATCCCATTGCATCGTTTACTGAACGTCCCATCCAGGACTCCGAAAAGAGATGACTAAGAAGGGACAGGATAGAGGTTTATAAAATCATGCACGAGGAGGAGAGAGTTGACAGAGAGGGCTTTTTCTTCCTCTCCCAAAATACTAGAACTCGGAGGGCTTCCAATGATGCGGACAGGCAGTAGGCTTAGTGTGGAGGAAAGAAAAGACTCCTTTACAGAGAGAGTGATTAGAAGGTGAAATCCGTGACCGGAGGACACAGTGACGGCCACAGGAATAAACAGCTTGAAAAGGGGATTAGATAGATTCATGGAGGATCAAACTATCTATGGCTTGTAGACATGGTGGCTGAGAGGAACCTCCACATTTAGAGGCACTAAACCCCTGCATTCCAGAGCCTGGAGGAAACATCAGGGCAAGGTCTCGGCCTCTGTGCCCTGTTGTTGGCCCTCCAGGGGAACTGGCTGCCCACTGCATGAGACAGGATGTGGGACTAGATGGACTCTCACTAGTTTGATCCAACAGGGATCTTCTGATGTTCTTATGAAGGCCTTGGCCTCTCTGCCTTGTTGTTGACCCTCCAGAGGAACTGGCTGGCCACTGTGTGAGACGTGAGGCTGGACTAGAGGGACCCTCACTGGTCAGATCCAGCAGGGCTCTTCTGATGTTCTTATGAAGGCCTCGGCCTCTCTGCCCTGTTGTTGGCCCTGCAAAGGAACTGGCTGGCCACTGTGTGGGATGGGAGGCTAGACCAGATGGACACTCACTGGTCAGATCCAGCAGGGCTCTTCTGATGTTCTTATGAAGGCCTCGGCCTCTCTGCCCTGTTGTTGGCCCTGCGGAGGAACTGGCTGGCCACTGTGTGGGATGGGAGGCTAGACTAGATGGACACTCACTGGTCTGATCCAGCAGGGCTCTTCTGATTTTCTTATGAAGGCCTTGGCCTCTGCCTTGTTGTTGACCCTCCAGAGGAACTGGCTGGCCCCTGTGTGAGACGTGAGGCTGGACTAGAGGGACCCTCACTGGTCAGATCCAGCAGGGCTCTTCTGATGTTCTTATGAAGGCCTCGGCCTCTCTGCCCTGTTGTTGGCCCTGCAGAGGAACTGGCTGGCCCCTCTGTGAGACAGGATGCTGGACTAGAGGGACCCTCCCTGGTCAAATCCAGCAGGGCTCTTCTGATGTTCTTAGCGGGGAAGGTCTCAGCCTCTGTGCCCTGTTGCTGGCTGGCCACCATGCGAGGAACTGTCTGGCCACCATGTGGGACAGAATGCTGGACTAGATGGACCTTCGCTGGTCTGATCCAGCAGGGCTCTTCTTATATTCTTATGTTCATCTGGCTGATTGTATTGACTCACTCTGTATAATCCGCCGAGACCAAGTGAGAAAGGCGAGTGATAAATAACATAAATAAATTAATGAAATCACTCGATTCTGTACCTGTGAATTCCTTGCGGCACTGGTCTCCCACGCTGATCTCCAGGTTTTCCAGTTGCACCAGGACTTTCTTGTAATCTCGCACGGCCTGTTTGCTCTTCCGTCTGCCAGAACAGGACACGGACAACCAGTGTCAAAGAGGCAAGGACGGGACAATGGGGCCTCCCCCACCCACCCACCCCTGAAAGAGTATCTCCGTGCTTACCTGTACATTAGGATGAGCAGCAACACCACGAAAGCCAGCACTGCTGCACCCACCCCCAACCCAATCTGGGCTTCGGGGGGAAAGTGGGAAGGGGGCTCCGTGTCATAGTGTACCCGGCCGAGGTCCAGACGCAAGTTCCCCATCTGCACCTGTGAAGGTAATGTAGAAACAGGGACGGGAAGGAAATAGCAATAACTAACCAGACACACTCCCCGGAGACAAAAAAAAAATCAACCTAACCTCACTGCTTATTATTCCTTTATTCCCTCCTTGTTATTTCCCTTTTTCTATTAATCCATTAATTACACTATTTTATTCTTGCAGCAGGATACCTGATTCCAGGGCTTTTTTTGTAGAAAAAGCCCAGCAGGAACTCATTAGAATAATAGGCCGCACCCAACAATAGAAACATATTAGCATATTAGACCACACCCTTGACAGCATGGCTCATTAGCCTACTGGGCCACACCCCCATGTTACCAGAAGTGTGGTCATCCAGCCACACCCACCTTTGGCTTCTTATTCTATTTATCTTGTTTATGTCAACAGGGCTTTTTTGGAGCAGGAACTCCTTTGCATGTTAGGCCACACACCCCAAATGTAGCCAATCCTAATGAGTTTCTGCTGTTGGGTGTGGCCTGTTATGCTAATGAGTTCCTGCTGGGCGTGGCCAACTCTGGAGCCAGCCGGAACTCTGTTCCTGTGCGTTCCTGTCCCAAAATAGCCCTGCCTGATTCATTCTGGTGGTCAGTGTGTAATCGACTTTTGAATTTCTTACTGTTTTATTTTATCGATATTTTACTGGAGCATTGTATTTATTTTTGATGGGAGTTACTTGTGTTGCCATGCCATTAAAAGGTATTTGATTGACTGATATATCAAGTCAAGCAATATAAGAAAATTTCAATATAATTGAAAAGCAATATATCATAAATCACAACATGTAAATATGCACAATCGGGGCTCCTTTGGGGCAGGAACGCACAGGAACGGAGCTCTGGCTGGCTTACGAGTTGGCCATGCCTACAGCCTCACGCCCCCTCGGGTTCCCCAGACGCCTTGTAAGCCATGGGGCGCCTGGGGAAGATAAGCCAATCCAGATGCCCCACAGCTGCATTGGGTAAGCCAGAACTATGGCTTGCCCAAGGTCATCCAGCAGCTGTGAGTGGAGGAGTGGGGGAATCAAACCCGGTTCTCCCAGATTAGAGTCCGCGCACTTCACCACTACACCAAACTGGCTCCGATCCAGAAACTGCCGATCCAGAAACTGCCGATCCAGAAACTGCCTTCCTTCCCTTGGGTTCCCCATGCCCCTTGCAAGTGGTGGGGCACCTGGGGAACACAATCCTGGGAGGGAGCTGCACGGTCAGAGGTGTGGTCTAATATGCTAATGAGTTTCTGCTGTTGGGTGTGGCCTGTTATGCTAATGAGTTCCTGCTGGGCTTTCTCTACAAAAAAAGCCCTGTGCACAAGACTACAAAATCGGCATTAGAAAACAACATCAAGAGTAAAGCAGTCCCAGTCACAATGAAATACTGAGCTGACATAAAGTCTTAGCGGACATACGATGAAGAAGAAGAAGAAGAAGAAGAGGAAGAGGAAGAAGAGATTGGATTTATACCCCGCCCTTCACTGCCCAAAGGCGTCTCAGAGCAGCTGACAAACTCCTTTCCCTTCCCCTCCCCACAACAGACACCCTGTGAGGTAGAAGAAGAAGAAGAAGAAGAGGAAGAGGAAGAAGAAGAGGAAGAAGAGATTGGATTTATACCCTGCCCTTCACTGCCCAAAGGCGTCTCAGAGCGGCTAACAAACTCCTTTCCCTCCCCCTCCCCACAACAGACACCCTTGTGAGGCAGGTGGGGCTGAGAGAGCTCTGACAGAAACTGCTCTTTTTCAAGAACAGCTCTGAGGGAACTATGGCTTGCCCAAGGTCATCCAGCAGGTGGTAGTGGAGGAGTGGGGAATCAAACCCAGTTCTCCCAGATTAGAGTCCGTGCACTTAAACTACACCAAACTGCTTGTCAAATGTCCATAAACACTCCAAAGGAGGCACAATAAAGTGATAAGTAAATCACTGTTTTCTTTTACTCAACAGAAGTCTGGTTGATGATCCCTTCCAGAGAACAACCTTTATCAAGAGGTACAGCATGTAGAGCACCTCGCCTTTCACATGCCGTACCACTGTGCTTCGGAACTGTTTTCAGGCAATTGGGCACCGTCTACAATTTATTATGATCACTGGGCACTGCCCCTCATTGTTCTTGTTCTTGTGGAGGAAGATAAAAAATACCTCCACCTCCAGATCAGGATTAAATTCCCGGTCCAGAGAAATTGGAGAAGGAGGGGAAAATGCATATTTGGAACCAATGCTCCCTCTAAGCTGTGGAGTCTTGTGAGCAAGAATTCAACATTGTGAGCTACTGGCATTGAAGTTGTGAGCGAGCGATTTGGCTGCTGCATAAATCAGTCTGCTCTGGAGCCCTCCTTCCTGAGCCGAGATAAAAAGGTGTGAGCTGGAGGCTCAAAAACTGTGAGCTGGCTCACACTAACTCAGCTTAGAGGGAACACTGTTTGGGACCCCTCAAGACAATTAACTATGGCTTTATATTCCCAATACGAGCAATTTGAAAGAGTTGCAAAAGGAACCGTTCCCACTAGAGCGAAATCTGCACTACGGAGTCAAACCGGTCTAGTAACAGATTCACTCCCGGCTGGGGATGTGTCATCCTGCGTGGGAATCGAGAGCTCTCTACAGGGACATTCCCGGCATCTCCACCAGACTGAAATTCCTAGGATTCCGCAGAGGACGGCGTAAACAGCGAAAGCGATTTGAAAGGGCATCTCCTCCCATAGGTCCCTGCGCACCAACTGCAATTGTTGGGCGGCCGTTTGCTGGTTATCCCTCCAATTAGGGCGGCCCGTCCGGCACTGACCAGAGGCAGGGCCTCTCCCATCGTGGCTCCAGATCGGTGGATGGGGCTCCCTGAAGAGGTGCCCCCCCCCCTCCTTGGTGATCTCCAGGGGCACTGCAAGGCCTGCCTCTTTGCCAGAGCTTTCGAGGGGCTTTGCATTAACAGGCATCTTTTAAAGGGGAGGGAGGGAAAGATCTGCAGCGTGTTGTACGAAGAAGAAGAAGAGATTGGATTTGTACCCCGCCCTTCACTACCCAAAGGAGTCTCAGAGCAGCTTACAAACTCCTTTCCCTTCCCCTCCCCACAACAGACACCCTGTGAGGTAGAAGAAGAAGAAGAGATTGGATTTATACCCCGCCCTTCACTGCCCAAAGGAGTCTCAGAGCAGCTTACAAACTCCTTTCCCTTCCCCTCCCCACAACAGACACCCTGTGAGGTAGAAGAAGAGGAAGAGATGGGATTCATACCCCGCCCTTCACTACCCAAAGGAGTCTCAGAGCAGCTTACAAACTCCTTTCCCTTCCCCTCCCCACAACAGACACCCTGTGAGGTAGAAGAAGAGGAAGAGATGGGATTCATACCCCACCCTTCACTACCCAAAGGAGTCTCAGAGCAGCTTACAAACTCCTTTCCCTTCCCCTCCCCACAACAGACACCCTGTGAGGTAGAAGAAGAGGAAGAGATGGGATTCATACCCCGCCCTTCACTACCCAAAGGAGTCTCAGAGCAGCTTACAAACTCCTTTCCCTTCCCCTCCCCACAACAGACACCCTGTGAGGTAGAAGAAGAGGAAGAGATGGGATTCATACCCCACCCTTCACTACCCAAAGGAGTCTCAGAGCAGCTTACAAACTCCTTTCCCTTCCCCTCCCCAAAACAGACACCCTGTGAGGTAGAAGAAGAGGAAGAGATTGGATTTGTACCCCGCCCTTCACTACCCAAAGGAGTCTCAGAGCAGCTTACAAACTCCTTTCCCTTCCCCTCCCCACAACAGACACCCTGTGAGGTAGAAGAAGAGGAAGAGATGGGATTCATACCCCACCCTTCACTACCCAAAGGAGTCTCAGAGCAGCTTACAAACTCCTTTCCCTTCCCCTCCCCAAAACAGACACCCTGTGAGGTAGAAGAAGAGGAAGAGATTGGATTTGTACCCCGCCCTTCACTACCCAAAGGAGTCTCAGGGCAGCTTACAAACTCCTTTCCTTTCCCCTCCCCAAAACAGACACCCCCTGTGAGCGTAAGAACATAAGAACGTAAGAGAAGCCAACCAGGCCAGTGGCCCATCCAGTCCAACACTCTGTGTCACACAGTGGCCAGAAATACCAGGGGCCCTCAGGAGGTCCAGCAGTGGGGCCAGGACACTAGAAGCCCTCCCACTGTTGTCCCCCCCCCCCAGCACCAAGAAGACAGAGCATCACCTGCCCCAGACTGAGAGTCCATATCTATACCTTGTGGGCTAATAGCCACTGATGGACTTCTGCTCCATATCTAATTCCCTCTTGAAGCCGTCCATGCTTATAGCCACCACCACCTCCTATGGCAGTGAATTCCATGTGTCAATCACTTCTTGGGCAATGTTTCCTCTAAGCTGTGGAGTCTTGTGGGCTGCTGGCATTAAAGCTGTGGGTGAGCAATTTGGCTACTGCCTAAATTAGTTTGCTCTGGAGCCCTCCTTCCTGAGCAAAGACAAAAATGTGTGAGCCGGAGGCTAAAAAACGGCGAGCTAGTTCACACTCACTCAGCTTAGAGGGAACCCTGCCCGTGAGGTAGGTGGGGCTGAGAGAGCTCTCTCGAGGACGGCTCCTGAGAGAACAGTTCTGAGATAACTTGTAACTGACCCAAGGTCACACCAGCAGCTGCACGTGGAGGAGCGGGGAATGCTCCCCCTCCTTTTCCAGATTAGAGTCCGTGCTCCTAACCACTACACTAAACTGGTTATTTTACTTTGGTTTTAACTGATTTAAAAAGAATAATCAGTCAGAAAGCAAAATGGTCACAGCTCTCAAACACAGGAGAAAAGGCCAAAGAACTGTGATAACAAGGCTTCATAGAGACTGTCTCTTTAAATAACATCAAACACAAACATAATAACCATTTTACGCTTCAGTTACAAAGGCTGAAGACGACAGAAGGTGACAGGAATGGTGGTGTCCGGAATGAAGATTCCGTTTCGACTCTAAAGGAGTCTTCTTCCAACCCGAAGTTCTACAATTAATATAATAATTGCCATCTATAACATTATGCATGTGCAATTGTACCCAAAATCCATTAATAAATTATAAATAAGTATCTTACAAGTTATATGGATGAGTCAAATCATTTCAAAATCACACTCCTTTAAGGCCATTCTGAGCAGTTTCTAAAATACTTTCCTTGTACCTGTTTTTTTCATGGATTGTAGTTATGCCCATACTTTGCGTATTTTAGAAACTGCTCAGATGGGCCTTAAAGGAGTGTGATTTCGAAACGATTTGACTCATCCATATAACTTGTAAGATACTTATTTATAATTTATTAATGAGTTTTGGGTACAATTGCACATGCATAATGTTATTGGTGGCAATTATTATATTAATTGTAGAACTCCGGGTTGGAAGAAGACTCCTTTAGAGTCGAAACGGAATCTTCATTCCGGACACCGCCGTTCCTGTCACCTTTGGTCGTCTTCAGCCTTTGTAACTGAAGTGTAAAATGGTTATTATGCTTGTGTTTGATGTTACTTAAAGAGACAATCTCTATGAAGCCTTGTTATCACAGTTCTTTGGCTTTTTCTCCTTTAACTGATTTAAAACAACAACAGCAATTATTATTGTTAGCCTCCTTGAGCCACCAAGAGAGGTTGGGTCACGATGAATACCCGTGGTTATCTGCACAGCGGCAGAAAAGAGCAAGAGTCCGGCGGCACCGTAAAGACTAACAGAAGTGGTGGCAGCGGAGGAGTTCTCGTGAGTCACTGCCCCCTTCTCCGGGGAGTCACTGCTCACTCCAGGAAAGCTGGCGTTAGGCGTGTGTTAACAGACGAATAAAATCGGCACCAGGAACTAATACACTCTTACTGTGAGGCTCAGCAAAACGTTCGCGTGCGACATGGGTGGAGTGGGAATTCTAATCTGCGGCAGGGATCGCCAACCCCAAGCCCTTCTGCAATTATGCAAAGCGCAAGGGAGTGCGCCCAGGCCCACTAATCCTCACTGGGGTTGCCTAACAGGAGAGAATGTTTTCGGCTATGGAAGATCCTCCGACGCGGGTAGAGTTGCCAGCTCCGGGCTGGGAAACAACTGGAGATTTTGGAAGCGGGGCCCGAGGAGGGCTGGGTTTGGGGAAGGGAGGAGATTTCAGTGGGGCACAACGCCAATACAGCCCGCCTTCCAAAGCGGCCATTTCCTCCAGGGGAAATGATCTCTTGTCGCCTGGAATCGGGTGTGCAATCCCATGAGATCGCCAGCCACCAGCCGGAGATCTGCTGGCAGACATATTTATAGTCCGAAATGCAAACAAAGCAGTCGAAGGTGTACCGGGTACACAAACTTTTTGGCAGGGCTTTTTTTGTAGAAAAAGCCCAGCAGAAACTCATTAAAACAGGCCACACTCAACAGCAGGAACTCATTAGCATAATAAGGCATACCCCCTGACATAAGAAACTTATTAGCATATTAGGCCACACCCCCATGTTACCAGAAGTGGGGTCATCCAGCCATACCCACCTTTTTCTTCTTATTCTGTTCACCTTGTTTGTTGTCAAAACCCAGGGCTTTTTTTGGAGCAGGAACTCCTTTGCATGTTAGGCCACACACCCTTAATGTAGCTAATCCTAATGAGTTTCTGCTCTTGGGTGTGGCCTATTATGCTAATGAGTTCCTGCTGGGCGTGGCCAACTCGGGAGCCAGCCGGAACACCGTTCCTGTGCGTTCCTGCCCCAAAATAGCCCTGCTTTTCGGTAATCCTTCCTCAAGACTTTCACCAAAAGCCAAAACATGCCTCACTGGAGAGACTGAAGCCGTGCCAGAGTTGGGAGCTTTCAGCACTGGAAACTGTCTTTCTAGGCGTGGCTTCAATATTAAGTCCGGTCTTGAGAAAGGATTACCGAAAAGAGTTTGTGTAACAGATACATCTTCGACTGCTTTGTTTGCATTTTGGACCACCCGGAAATTGGCAAGAAGAGATACACGGGTGAAGTGAATGCAAAAAGAAAGGGAAAAATTTCTCCGTATAAATAAACCTCCAAAAGGACTCAAAGGGCTAAATATAGCTGAGCTGCTATATGAACAGAACCTTAAATCTTCAAATACGGAGGACTCTACTCACCTGAAGTACGGAGTGGACTTTTGCATTTGGAATCTGCAACTGAATCCTTTGTTCTGTGACTCGTGAACTTTGATCTTTCCCAACTGCACAGTTTATTCACATGGATTTCAAGATTCGTATTGCAATTGTTTCGTTAGGTTTGTTATTGCTGATTATGTACGAGCCAGTTTGGCGCAGGGGTTAAGCGTGCAGATCTAATCTGGGAGAACCGGGTTTGATTCCCCACGCCTTCCACTTGCAGCTGCTGGATGACCTTGGGCAAACCACAGCTCTGTCAGAGCTGTTCCTTCAAGAGCAGTCCTCGAGAGAGCTCTCTCAGCCCCGTCTACCTCACAGGGGGTGTCTGTTGTGGGGAGGGGAAGGGAAAGGAGTGTGTAAGACGCTCTGAGACTCCGAGCGAAGGGCGGGGTATAAATCCAATCTCTTCTTCTCTCTTCTTGTGGGGAGGGGAAGGGAAAGGAGTTTGTAAGCCACTCTGAGACTCCGAGCGAAGGGCGGGGTATAAATCCAATCTCTTCTTCTCTCTTCTTGTGGGGAGGGGAAGGGAAAGGAGTTGGTAAGCCGCTCTGAGACTCCGAGCGAAGGGCGGGGTATAAATCCAATCTCTTCTTCTCTCTTGTTGTGGGGAGGGGAAGGGAAAGGAGTGTGTAAGCCGCTCTGAGACTCCGAGCGAAGGGCGGGGTATAAATCCAATCTCTTCTTCTCTCTTCTTGTGGGGAGGGGAAGGGAAAGGAGTTTGTAAGCCGCTCTGAGACTCCGAGCGAAGGGCGGGGTATAAATCCAATCTCTTCTTCTCTCTTCTTGTGGGAAGGGGAAGGGAAAGGAGTCTGTAAGCCGCTCTGAGACTCCGAGCGAAGGGCGGGGTATAAATCCAATCTCTTCTTCTCTCTTCTTGTGGGGAGGGGAAGGGAAAGGAGTCTGTAAGCCGCTCTGAGACTCCGAGCGAAGGGCGGGCTATAAATCCAATCTCTTCTTCTCTCTTCTTGTGGGGAGGGGAAGGGAAAGGAGTCTGTAACCCGCTCTGAGACGCCGAGCGAAGGGCGGGCTATAAATCCAATCTCTTCTTCTCTCTTCTTGTGGGGAGGGGAAGGGAAAGGAGTCTGTAACCCGCTCTGAGACGCCGAGCGAAGGGCGGGCTATAAATCCAATCTCTTCTTCTTCTTCTGTATAATTTGTATTATATTTATTCCTCTATTATTATTTATTAAATTGGATTTGCTAGGCCGCCTTTCCCCTACAAGTAGGATTCTGGGTGGCGAACAATGAAATCTGTTGTTGTTCAGTCGCACAGTCGAGTCCGACTCTTCGCGACCCCATGGACCAGATTACGCCAGGCAATGAAAGAGCATACAATAAAGCCCAGACAAATAGTGCTTTGAGTACTTTTGGAGGTTTATTTATATAGAGGATTCCCCCCCGCCCTTTCTTTTGGCAACCACCTGGAGACTGGCAACCCTAAACACAGGAGGAGGATGAAAACTGTCTTGTGGGAGCGTAAACCGGCAGGCCTGTGAATGAACACGCTTCCCCCCCCCCCCGCACCGTCTCAGTCTCTCAACTCACAATGAATTCCGGCAGCACAGAAGAAGCGTTGAGCGGCTGTGGCGGCTCCAGAGGGGGCTCACAGTACAAATGGGTCAGGGTGAGGGTCTTGACGGTGCAGACGCTGTTGCCGATGATGACGGTCACCTCCTCCTTGCTGATGCCCAGGGTCAGGCCTTCTCCCTGCAGGGGTGCAGAAAGAGAATCCACACACAGTGAGCATAAATACAAGTTGATGGGGTCTGAACTGGCAGAGACGGACCAAGAGAGAGATCTTGGAGTCGTAGTGGATAACTCGCTGAAAATGTCTAGACAGTGTGTAGCTGCAATAAAGAAGGCCAACGCTATGCTGGGGATTATTAGGAAGGGAATGGAAAACAAATCAGCCAGTATCATGATGCCCCTGTATAAATCATTGGTGCGACCTCATTTGGAATACTGTGTACAGTTCTGGTCGCCACACCTCAAAAAGGATATTATAGCATTGGAAAAAGTGCAGAGAAGGGCAACTAGAATGATAAAAGGGTTGGAACACTTTCCTTATGAAGAAAGGTTAAAGCGCTTGGGGCTCTTTAGCTTGGAGAAACGACAGCTGAGGGGTGACGTGATCGAGGTTTATAAGATTATGAATGGGATTGAGCAGGTTGAGAAAGAAGCCCTTTTCTCCCTTTCTCACAATACAAGAACTCCTTGTGGGCACTCCATAAAATTGCTGAGCAGTCGGGTTAGAACAGATAAAAGGAAGTCCTTCTTCACCCAAAGAGTGATTAACACGTGGAATTCACTGCCACAGGAGGTGGTGGCAGCTGCAAGCATGGACAGTTTCAAGAGGGAATTAGATAAACATCTGGAGCAGAAGTCCATCAGTGACTATTAGCCACAGGGTATAGATGGGAACTCTCAGGCTGGGGCAGGTGATGCTCTCTATTCTTGGTGCTGGGGGGGCAGCAGTGGGAGGGGCTTCTGGTGTCCTCCTGGCCCCACTGCTGGACCTCCTGATGGCACCTGGTGTATTTTGGCCGCTGTGTGACAGAGTGTTGGACTAGATGGGCCATTGGCCTGATTCAACACTGGCTTCTCTTATGTTCTTATGTAGCAGTTCAGTGGGGGGACCCCCTTTTGGGCCAGACACCGCGCTGTATGGAAGCCCCAGGATCGGATGGCCCTTGTTTGTTTATTTGTTCCGGCTTATATCCCCCTTCCCTGAGAACAGGCTCCGAGCAGATGACAACAACAGGAGTTGAAACATTTCACAATAAGAATCAGGGCTATTGGGGGGCAGGAAACGGAGTTCCGGCTGGCTCCCGAGTTGGCCACGCCCAGCAGGAACTCATTAGCATAATAGGCCACACCCAACAGCAGAAACTCATTAGGACTGGCTGCATTAGAGGGTGTGTGGCCTAACATGCAAAGGAGTTCCTGCTACAGAAAAAGCCCTGGGTTTGGACAACAACCAAGGTAAAGAGAATAAGAAGCAAAAGGTAGGTGTGGTTGGATGACCACCCTTCTGGTAACATGGGGGTGTGGCCTAATAGGATAATGAGCGGTGCTGTTGGGGTGTGGCCTAACATGCTAATATGTTTCTGTTGTTGGGTGTGGCCTATGATACTAATGAGTTCCTGCTGGGCTTTTTCTACCAAAAAATCCCTGATAAGAATTAAAACATTTCGTAATAAACCTTCCACAATAAATGGATTAAAGCAAAGCTACAACTCAAGACAGATGGCACAGCAGTTTGGTATGATAATCAGAAAAACTGGAGCCGCGAGGCCGTAGACCAGACTTATGAGTCTTCACCTCAGGAGCTGTTTGAAGGGCGAAGGTTCAACAGGGAGGCCAGTAGATGAAATAATTGGACACCCACCGCCTTGCCCAAAGGGCTGGCGGAACAGTTCTGTTTTCAAGGCCCCGCAGATCCGTAATAGGTCCCCTGATCTCCAATGGGAGCATGTTCCACCAGGCCAGGGCAGAAAAAGCCCCAGCCCTGACCGAGGTTAGGCAGATGTCCGTTGGGCCGGGGACGACCAGCAGATGCCGATCTGCTGAGCGGAGGGCTCTCCAGGGCACATATGGGCAAAGGGCAGTCCTTCAGATATGTCGGTCCCTGGCCGTGCAGGGCTTTGGGGGTCAGCACCAACACCATGAAAGGGATCCAGGACTCAATTGGAGGCCGGCGCGATCTGCGCAGGACTGGCTGAATGCGTGCCCGGACAAGCGACCCGCTCAGCAAAATGGGCTGCCGTGTTTTGCATACAGCACACAGGGGGCAACTTTCCCACCTACCCACCGGCCATTTTTACCACCAGGACTGCTATTTGTTTAAAGCAGAGAGTTCCTTCCAAGCAAAGCAAGAGGCTGTTGTCGTTTTGGGCAGCGAGTCACTGTCGGGGCAACCCCCGTGGGGCTCTCAAGGCAAGAGGTGGTTTGCCATTGCCGGCCTCTGCGTTGCAATCCTGGACTTCCCCAGACGTCTCCCACCTGAGGGCTAACCCGGGCCGACCCTGCTCAGCTTCCGAGATCTAACAAGTCCGGGCTAGCCTGGGCTGTATCCGGGTCAGGGCGAGGCAAAAACAGCGCTTCCGAGGTCTACAGAATTAAACTACAATAAACCTTAAGTGACGCAGTTCTCTCTTCCCTGGATTGAGATCGGAAGCACGTTTAGGCTGTCAGGAAAAGTGGCACGTTATTTTTGCCCTCAGCCCTCTCTCCAGACGGCGGACGGCCATCATCCGTGTGCACCTGCAAGCCAGCTCCCTCAAGAGGTCACACAGCGGCCTTCGGAGGGGGTTCCGATCAGAAGTGAGGGCCGAGTTCAAAAGACCCTGGGGCAAGTGATGCTCTGTAGAGGAACTCTGGGGCAAGGGATGCTCTGTCTTCTTGGTGCTTGGGGGGGGGCAACAGTGGGGGGGCTTCTGGTGTCCTGGCCCCACTGCTGGACCTCCTGAGGGCACCTGTTGTTTTTGGCCACTGTGTCACACAGAGTGTTGGACTGGGTGGGCCATTGGCCTGATCCAACATTGGCTTCTCTTATGTTCTTATATGGAGCAGAGGTCCATCAGTGGCTATAAGCCACAAGGTACAGATAGAAACTCTCGGTCCGGGACAAGTGATGCTCTGTATTTTTTATGCTGGGGGGGGCAACAGTGTGAGGGCTTCTGGAGTTTTGGCCCCATTGCTGGACCTCCAGATGGCCCCTCATGTTTTTGGCCACCGTGTGACACAGTGTTGGACTGGATGGGCCATTGGCCTGATCCAACATTGGCTTCTCTTATGTTCTTATAAGAGGGAATTGAATAAACATATGGAGCAGAGGTCCATTACTGGCTATTAGTCATAAGGTACAGATAGGAACTCTTAGTCTGGGGCAAGGGATGCTCTGTATTCTTGGTGCCTGGGGGGGGTCATCAGTGGGAGGGCTTCTGGTGTCCTGGCCCCACTGCTGGGCCTCCGGATGGCCTTGGTATTTTTGGCCATTGTGTGACACAGAGTGTTGGACTGGATGGGCCATTGGCCTGATCCAACACTGGCTTCTCTTCTGTTCTTATATGGACCTGAGGTCCATTAGGGGCTATTAGCCACAAGGTACAGGTAGGAACTCTCGACCTGGGGTAAGGGATGCTCTGTCTTCTTGGTGCTTGGGGGAAGGGGGCCACATTTGGAGGGCTTCTGGTGTCCTGGCCCCACTGCTGGACCTCCTGATGGCACCTGGTATTTGTGGCCACTGTGTGACCCAGAGTGTTGGACTGGATGGGCCATTGGCCTGATCCAACACTGGCTTCTCTTCTGTTCTTCTGTTCTTATCCAGGTACACCCACTTAGCTCAAGTTCGGGTTGCCAGCTGGGAAATTTCTGGAAATTTGGGGGGTGGATCCTGGGGAAGGCGGGGCTCTGGGAGGGGAGAGACTTCAATAGGCCATAATGCCATACATGGAGATTTGGGGGTGGAGCCTGGGGAGCGCGGGGTATGTTGAGGGGAGGTAGAATGCCATAGAGCCCACCCTCCAAAGCGGCCATTTCCCCTCCAGGGGAACGGATCTCGGACGCCTGGAGATCAATTGCAATAGTGGGAAATCTCCAGGTGATATCTGGAGGCTGGCAGCCCTACACCGACTGCCTGGTCCCTTTTTAGGGATGCTGGGGATTGAACCCGGGTCCTTCTGCATGCAAAACAGAGGTTCTCCCACTGTGCCACACAACTTCCCCGCTTCTTTTCAACGAAGGCTAGGGTTGCCGGCTCCGGGTTGGGAAATTTCTGGCGATTTGGGGGTGGAGCCTGGGGAGGGCGGAGTTTCGGGGTCTAAGGCCACATAGACCCACCCTCCAAAGCAACCACATCCTATACATACCAGTGCAACAGGTGGAGAGTTGCCTGCATCCCAGCCTCCCCCAAGCACAAGGCTCTTCACTGTGTGACTGACGGTAAGCCGTGGCAGCCCTTCTGCAACTGCCGCTGCCTCCAGGGCAGCCATTTTGTGGCTTGAAGCCCACCATGCGGTGTCAGAACTCCAAAGGTGCCCGCAAGGCTACCAACAGGTGAGGAACCCTCGGCCTAGTCGGCAGACACTGAAGCAAGAGGGACCAAAACTGAATGACCGGAACTGGAAAGGGTATTTCTCTAGATATCCTTGTGCTTAAGACAACACAAGGAGAAATCCGACGCGCTTGAGGTTCCGACGTACCTGAGGGACCGCCTGTCCCCATATATACCTCAGAGAGTACTACGGTCGGGGGCCCAACATCGTCTTGTGATTCCAGGCCCCAGAGAGCCCAGGCTTGCTGCCACCAGGGCCAGGGCCTTTTCGGTGGTGGCTCCTACCTGGTGGAATGAGCTCCCAGAGGAGATCAGGGCCCTGCGGGACCTTCTACAGTTCCGCAAGGCCTGCAAGACGGAGCTCTTCCGCCAGGCTTTTAATTAGGAGCCGCCACTACCACTACCACCACCAACTATCTTGTGGTAACATCGGGGGTAATGGGACGGCCCAATATAAGACCGCTACAGTATTGTGATGGATCGGCGCTACCGAAACGGGCTCGGGGTTAACGTCTGCGAGCCTCCGTCTCGACTTGTCCACAGTAATAATATCGCTGAGTGCCTCATTAATGTTAATTTGGGTTGTTTGACCTGGATTTTAATGTTTTATATTTGGCACTTGGTGCCCTTGTTGTGGGCTGCCCTGAGCCCGCTTGCAGGGAGGGCGGGATAAAAATGCAACAAACAAACAAACAAACAAACAAATAAATCAGGTCCGACGGAGCCCCCTTCCCTCTCTTCCCTGCAAGACTTGTCTATCCCACCTTAGTACAGCCAGGTTTCCGCCCCCCCGTCCCTTGACTCACCTCTATGTCCAAGACGTTGCCAGGTTTAAGACTGAAGGGGCGGTTGCCGGAGTCCCGGCCGGGCCAGCGCAGCTGGGGGTTGGGCTGGTAGGTGAAATCTTGGCCTCCGCTGGCATTGCTGAAGGGGACGTGGAGCCCGTCCAGTTCGAAACGGACGTGGCGCAGGCGGGCGCCGGGCGGCACAGCAGGCGACGGGCAGAGGAGGAGGGTGGAGGAGTTAGCGCAGCAAGGTTCCCAGCACTGAGAGGACGGGCGTGATATTTTTAATTATTATTTTGGAAAACAAAGAGAGAATAAAATGAAAAATACAGAAAAAAACGCTGACGTGTCATAATTATATCTATCAAAAGGCGATTAGATACAACAAGATCTGAAAAACAGGAAACCTTTCCCCCTGACATCCCCTCCGTTACACTGAAGGGCTTTTTGGACACTGTCTTTAAACGACAATAAAGCTCACTTCCGCTGTGGGATACGTTTATATTCAACATTTTACATTTCAAATTTTGGAACTAATCCTTTTCCCCCCCAAAACGGAATCATTAATTTCAACACGAAGAGAAGAAGAAGAGATTGGATTTGTACCCCGCCCTTCCCTTGGGAGTCTCAGAGCGGCTTACAAACTCCTTTCCCTTCCCCTCCCCACAACAGACACCCTGTGAGGTAGAAGAAGAGGAAGAAGAGATTGGATTTATTCCCCACCCTTCACTACCCAAATGAGTCTCAGAGCGGCTTACAAACTCCCTTCCCTTCCCCTCCCCACAACAGACACCCTGTGAGGTAAAAGAAGAGGAAGAAGAGATTGGATTTATTCCCCACCCTTCACTACCCAAATGAGTCTCAGAGCGGCTTACAAACTCCCTTCCCTTCCCCTCCCCACAACAGACACCCTGTGAGGTAGAAGAAGAAGAAGAAGAAGAGATTGGATTTATACCCCGCCCTTCACTACCCAAATGAGTCTCAGAGCGGCTTGAAATCTCCTTTCCCTTCCCCTCCCCACAACAGACACCCTGTGAGGTAGAAGAAGAAGAAGAGATTGGATTTATACCCCACCCTTAACTACCCAAATGAGTCTCAGAGCGGCTTGAAATCTCCTTTCCCTTCCCCTCCCCACAACAGACACCCTGTGAGGTAGAAGAAGAGGAAGAAGAGATTGGATTTGTACCCCGCCCTTCACTTGGGAGTCTCAGAGCGGCTTACAAACTCCTTTCCCTTCCCCTCCCCACAACAGACACCCTGTGAGGTAGAAGAAGAGGAAGAAGAGATTGGATTTATTCCCCACCCTTCACTACCCAAATGAGTCTCAGAGCGGCTTACAAACTCCCTTCCCTTCCCCTCCCCACAACAGACACCCTGTGAGGTAGAAGAAGAAGAAGAGATTGGATTTATACCCCGCCCTTCACTACCCAAAGGAGTCTCAGAGCGGCTTACAAACTCCCTTCCCTTCCCCTCCCCACAACAGACACCCTGTGAGGTAGAAGAAGAAGAAGAGATTGGATTTATACCCCGCCCTTCACTACCCAAATGAGTCTCAGAGCGGCTTACAAACTCCCTTCCCTTCCCCTCCCCACAACAGACACCCTGTGAGGTGAAGAAGAAGAAGAAGAAGAAGAAGAAGAAGATGATGATGATGATATTGAATTTATACCCCGCGCTTAACTACCCAAATGAGTCTCAGAGCGGCTTGAAATCTCCTTTCCCTTCCCCTCCCCACAACAGACACCCTGTGAGGTAGAAGAAGAAGAAGAGATTGGATTTATACCCCGCCCTTCACTACCCAAATGAGTCTCAGAGCGGCTTACAAACTCCTTTCCCTTCCCCTCCCCACAACAGACACCCTGTGAGGTAGTAGAAGAAGAAGAAGAAGAAGAAGAAGAAGAAGATGATGATGATATTGAATTTATACCCCGCGCTTAACTACCCAAATGAGTCTCAGAGCGGCTTGAAATCTCCTTTCCCTTCCCCTCCCCACAACAGACACCCTGTGAGGTAGAAGAAGAAGAAGAGATTGGATTTATACCCCACCCTTCACTACCCAAATGAGTCTCAGAGCGGCTTACAAACACCTTTCCCTTCCCCTCCCCACAACAGACACCCTGGGAGGTAGAAGAAGAGGAAGAGATTGGATTTATACCCCGCCCTTCACTACCCAAAGGAGTCTCAGAGTGGTTTACAAACTCCTTTCCCTTCCCCTCCCCACGATAGACACCCTGTGAGGTAGGTGGGACTGAGAGAATTACCTTAGAGAACAGCTCCAAGAAAGCTGTGGCTTGCCCAAGGTCACCCAGCAGCTGCATGTGGAGAAGTGGGGGGAACCAAACCCGGCTCTCCCAGATTAGAGTCCGCGCTCCTAAACCACTATACCAAACCGGCTCTTAGGAAAGACTGCCTTCCTTCCAGCCC
The DNA here is from genome assembly GCA_029375565.1 of Gekko gecko. Taxonomy (NCBI): domain Eukaryota; kingdom Metazoa; phylum Chordata; class Lepidosauria; order Squamata; family Gekkonidae; genus Gekko; species Gekko gecko. The sequence continues at coordinate 295,125,522 of JAPDNY010000002.1, forward strand.
GTGCTCACCTCCAGCAGGTCTCCCACCTCCACACAAGGGCGTGGGGGAGCGGGGTTCAGCAACAGCTGAGGGCTCGGTGAGAGATCGCAGGCTCTTCTCTTCCGGCTGAGACCATCCGCCGCTTCCTCCTCCTCGGGCTCCAGGACTGCTTTGATGAGCGGCTGCTGCACCACGTCCAAGTCGGTCCCCTCCACGTAGATGATCCGTCCGCCCCTGAGGAAACCCAGCAGCGGAGATGCTCAAACATGGCGGAGGCAAAGCAGACGTGCATGTCGAACGGGCCTTCTCCCCACCTCAGCCAGACGTGGATGCTGTGGTGAGGGACTCACAACCCTACAGGCCGACGGGCATCAAAACTGCTGATCTTGGTTTGTGGCATCTTCCACCAAATTTCCTCTTCCTACCACTTCTCCTCCCTCACGCCCCACACTGAGGGAAAAGCCAGAAGAGAAGCTGCAGGTGGTAAGAATGTAGGAAGAGCCCTGATGGGTCAGACCAGGGAGGGTCCCTCCAGTCCAGCCTCCCGTCTCACACGGGGGCCAGTCAGTTCCTCTGGAGGGCCAACAACAGGGCAGAGAGGCCGAGGCCTCCCCCTGAGAAGGACGCCAGAAGAGCCCTGCTGGGTCAGACCAGGGAGGGTCCATCCAGCCCAGCCTCCCGCCTCACACAGGGGCCAGCCAGTTCCTCTGGAGGGCCAGCCACAGGGCAGAGAGGCCGAGGCCTTCCCCTGATAAGGACACCAGAAGAGCCCTGCTGGGTCAGACCAGGGAGGGTCCCTCCAGTCCAGCCTCCCGTCTCACACGGGGGACAGCCAGTTCCTCTGGAGGGCCAGCAACAGGGCAGAGAGGCTGAGGCCTTTTCCTTATAAAAACATCAGAAGAGCCCTGCTGGGTCAGACCAGGGAGAGTCCCTCCAGTCCAGCCTCCCGTCTCACACAGGGGCCAGCCAGTTCCTCTGGAGGGCCAGCCACAGGGCAGAGAGGCCGAGGCCTTCCCCTGAGAAGGACACCAGAAAAGCCCTGCTGGGTCAGACCAGGGAGGGTCCCTCCAGTCCAGCCTCCCGTCTCACACAGGGGCCAGCCAGTTCCTCTGGAGGGCCAGCAACAGGGCAGAGAGGCTGAGGCCTTCCCCTGATAAGGACACCAGAAGAGCCCTGCTGGGTCAGACCAGGGAGGGTCCATCCAGTCCAGCCTCCCGTCTCACACAGGGGCCAGCCAGTTCCTCCGGAGGGCCAGCAACAGGGCAGAGAGGCCGAGGCCTTCCCCTGAGAAGGACACCAGAAGAGCCCTGCTGGGTCAGACCAGGGAGGGTCCATCCAGTCCAGCCTCCCGTCTCACACAGGGGCCAGCCAGTTCCTCCGGAGGGCCAGCAACAGGGCAGAGAGGCCGAGGCCTTCCCCTGAGAAGGACACCAGAAGAGCCCTGCTGGGTCAGACCAGGGAGGGTCCCTCCAGTCCAGCCTCCCGTCTCACACAGGGGCCAGCCAGTTCCTCTGCAGGGCCAGCAATGGGGCAGAGAGGCCGAGGCCTTCCCCTGAGAAGGACACTAGAAGAGCCCTGCTGGGTCAGACCAGGGAGGGTCCCTCCAGTCCAGCCTCCCGTCTCACACAGGGGCCAGCCAGTTCCTCTGCAGGGCCAGCAACGGGGCAGAGAGGCCGAGGCCTTCCCCTGATAAGGACACCAGAAGAGCCCTGCTGGGTCAGACCAGGGAGGGTCCATCCAGTCCAGCCTCCCGTCTCACACAGGGGCCAGCCAGTTCCTCCGGAGGGCCAGCAACAGGGCAGAGAGGCCGAGGCCTTCCCCTGAGAAGGACACCAGAAGAGCCCTGCTGGGTCAGACCACTGGCCCATCTAGCCCAGCACCTCTCACACACTTTGTGAGTTACCAACATTAAAGTTGTGAGCAAGCGATTAGGCTACTGCATAAATTAATCTGCCCTGGAGCCCTCCTTCCAGAGCGAAGACAAAGAATGCGTGAGCCGGAGACTGAAAAACTGTGAGCTAGCTCACACTAACTCAGCTTAGAGGGAACACTGGCAGAGACTCCTTTACCTGGGCAACGATCCCATCCACGCCCCCTTACCTCCTCCAGTGACACTCTTACCCATGAGAGCAAGAGGCCAGCAGCACCTTAAGAGACTGGAGAAGTGAGCCACTGACTCACAAGATTTCCTCCCCTGCCACAAGCCTAGCTAATCTTTCAGGTGCAACTGGGCTCTCACTCTTTTCTACTGCTACAGACGGACTAACACGGCCACTAATGCTCCCTCTAAGCGGTGGAGTCTTGTGAGCAAAAAATTCTACTTTGCGAGCTACCGGCGGCAAAGTCGTCAGCGAGCGATTCGGCTGCTGCAGAAATCCGTTTGCTCCGGGGCCCTCTTTCCTGAGCGAAGGCGGAAAAGGTGTGAGCCGGGGGCTTAAAAAACTGTGAGCCGGCTCACACTGACTCGGCTCGGGGGGAACACTGTCGGCCCCCTTAGCTTGATCTCTCTTACCCGTGGAAACTGGCGGCTGGGAACGCCCCAGTGAGTTGGGGATTCTGAACATAACGGAAGGTCTTCGGCAGCCGGCGCAGCACTCCGCCATACTGGACTTTGACCCGCGCCTCCCGGGGCCTGGTGCTGGCGCTGGTCCGGCAGACGATTGCCTGGGGCTGCATGGACTCCTCGCTGCGGGGACAGGAAAAGACAAGGAAGTCAGCGGCCGCCTGCAGAAGGCCCACGTGAGAAAGGAACAGGGTCAGAACGTAGCAGGATTTTGAGAACACCACACATTTTCTTGGCCGAATATGCCTGCTTTTCTGTAGGACTGAGCTCACTTCAGAGTGCTCCGTTGGTCAAATCGGACTGCGTTAGGTTTTTCTGTAATCTCGAATAGATAATTCAAACACTTTCCGAAATACTAGATTTATTGACTTTGAATATCGTAAATCCGGCTTAAAAAGATGATGAGCGCATAGCAAATGTGTTTTCCATTGTCCCTGATTGATTACCTCATCCACAGTTGGAGGAGGAGGAGAGGAGATTGGATTTATACCCCGCCCTTCACTCGGAGTCTCAGAGCGGCTTACAAACTCCCTTTCCCTTCCCCGCCCCACAACAGACACCCTGTGAGGCAGGCGGGGCTGAGAGAGCTCTGACAGAAACTGCTCTTTTTCAAGAACGGCTCTGACAGAACCATGGCTTGCCCAAGGTCGTCCAGCAGCCGCAAGTGGAGGAGTGGGGAATCAAACCTGGTTCTCCCAGATTAGAGTCCGCACACTTAACCACTACACCAAACTGGCTCTGTTAAGAACCAGAACCAATCAGCTAGATGATGGTCACATGTTTACGTTAGAAAAGGTTTAGCAGTTTGGTGTAGTGGTTAAATGCATGGACTAATCTGGGAGAACCGGGTTTGATTCCCGCACTCCTCCACTTGCACCTGCTGTTGTGACCTTGGGTCAGTCACAAGCTCTGGCACAGCTGTCCTTGAAAAAGAGCAGTTTCTGTCAGAACTCTCTCAGGCCCACCTACCAGGGCTATTTTGGGGCAGGAACGCACAGGAACGGAGTTCTGGCTGGCTCCTGAGTTGGCCACGCCCAGCAGGAACTCATTAGCATAGTAGGCCACACCCAACAGCAGAAACTCATTAGGATTGGCTACATGAGGGGTATGTGGCCTAACATGAAAAGGAGTTCCTGCTACCAAAAAAAAAGCCCTGGGTTTTGACAACAAAGAAGGTAAACAGAATAAGAAGCAAAAGGCGGGTGTGGCTGGATGACCACCCTTCTGGTAACATGGGGGTGTGGCCTAATGCGCTAATGTGCGATGCTGTCAGGGGGTGTGGCCTAATATGCTAATGAGTTTCCACTGTGGGATGCTGTCAGGGGGTGTGGCCTATTATGCTAATGAGTTCCTGCTGGGCTTTTCCTACAAAAAAAAAGCCCTGGTCTGCACTCCTAACCACTTACACCGAAACAAAATGTTTTGTTTATCAGTTCGATCCTGGAGACATCTGAGACTAAATCATTGAAAATATTACTCCTTGGAGCACTCATGAGTCCACATTCTCCATTTGGATGCGGGGGCGTAATATCTCGTTACACGGGCGGCAGGAGAGGAAGGAAGGCGCCGCCACTCACAGGAGGCAAGGGAGGTCCCCGACATAGGCGGCAATCTCAGTGCCCGTCAGGAGCTCTTCTCCAGCGATGGTCAGCCGAGTCCCTCCAGCCATGGGGCCGAAATGGGGATGCAAGTCCAGAAGCCTGGGGTCCTGAGGAGAGAAGGGCCTCTTAACGGTCTCGCAAGTGAACATAAGAACATAAGAGAAGCCAATGTTGAATCAGGCCAATGGTCCATCCAGTCCAACACTCCGTCACACAGTGGCCAAAATATACCAGGTGCCATCAGGAGGTCCAGCAGTGGGGCCAGGGCACTAGCAGCCCTCCCACTGCTGCCCCCTCCAGCACCAAGAACAGAGTGCATCACCTGCCCCAGACTGAGAGTTCCCATCTATGTGAAGGTGAAGGTTCCCTTGCTCGAAGGCCAGTCGAATCCGACTCTAGGGTTGCGGTGCTCATCTCCGTTTCCAAGCCGAAGAGCCAGCGCTGTCCGAAGACGTTTCCGTGGTCATGTGGCCGGCATGACTAAACACCAAGGCGCACGGAACGCTGTTACCTTCCCACTGAAGTGGTACCTATTCATCTACTTGCAATTTCTTGCTTTCGAACTGCTAGGTTGGCAGGAGCTGGAACTAGAGACGGGAGCTCACTCCGTCTTGCGGCACCTGGGTCTTGAACTGCTGAACTACTGACCTTTCACAGCCTGCAGTTCAGCGTCTTAACCACTTGAGCCACCGCAGCTTCTGCTCCAGATGTTTATCTAATTCCCTCTTGAAACTGTCCAGGCTTGTAGCTGCCACCACCTCCTGTGGCAGTGAATTCCATGTGTTAATCACGCTTTGGGTGAAGAAGGACTTCCTTTCATCTGTTCTAACCCGACTGCTTAGCAATTTCATGGAGTGCCCACCAGTTCTTGTATTGTGAATTGTGAATCTTGTATTGTAAAAGTGATTTTATTTTATTTTTTTAATATTTCTACCCCGCCCTCCCAGCCAGGGCGGCTTACGAGAGCCTAAAATTACAGTGAGGTTACAATAAAATACAGTCACACGTATACAAATAATAAAAACGACACTGACTATTCATATTAAAACATATTAGTGCTACTAGAAGGGGTTTCGGCTGTGCTCCTGCAGAGTGCAGGGGGTTGGACTAGATGGCCTGCAAGGTCCCTTCCAACTCTAACATTCTATGATTCTATGATTCTATTATCACTATTAGATCATTCACAGCGGTTGTCATCAGGCGGGCTCTTTATTTGCAATCGGCTCGCGCCCTTTTAGATCAACTGAGGCGGCTGTCTCAGGCTACGGGTTGGATCCCAGGAGAACAGGCTATGGGTTGGATCCCAGGGGGAAGGGCTCTCCCACTTTGAACCATCAGTTGTTCATGGTTAGTGGTGGCGGCGGCTCCAAAGGCCTGGCGGAAGAGCTCCGTTCTACAGGCCCCTGCAGAACTGCAGAAGGTCCCGCGGGGCCCTGCTCTCTTCCGGGAGCTCATTCCGCCAGAGTGGAGCCACCACTGAAAAAGCCCTGGCCCTGGTTACTGAGAGCCTGGCCTCCTTAAGACTTGGAAGGGCTAGTCTGTTCTGGACCCCTGATCGCAGTGCTCTCTGGGGTATATGTGGGGAAAGGCGGTCCCTCAGGTATGTAGGACCCTGGCCATAAAGGGGTTTAAAGGTAAGAATTTGGCCCTGTCTCATTCCTAGCGGCACCGTGAAGTCTGCAGTATAGGAGCACCACAGGGGACGGAACACGTCTACCTCCTCTCTCCCCATCTCAAAGCGGAGTCTCTCCCTAGAACCTCTTTTTGGGGTCACCTGCTGTCGGACACTCACCTGGTAAGTGAAGTTCCTGGCAGAAACGCCTGGTGGGCGGTCCCCAACGGTGACCTCGACAGGGCCGGATAACCCTCGTTTTCCTGGGGGTACATCACAAACAATCCTGTGGGGAGCAGGAGAAGGACTTGGTTGCCGGAAAGCCTGAACAGAGTTTGAAAGGGGTTAAGGCAACGGAGATCGGCAAGGTAACGACTTAGGGGGCTTCCGTCAAGAATTCAGAGATTCCTTTGAGAATAGGTGGTCAAGGTTTTACGTGCATTCTCAAGGGAATCTTTGGATTCTTGATGGAAGCGCCCCAAGGCGTTACCTTGCCGATCTCGAGAGGACAAAACGAAGGAAGCTATGAGAATACATGGCCAAGGTTTTACAAATGGATGGGAGAGGACACGAAATAAACCGTGTGGACATATAACCCAATCAGAAGTTATGAACCATATGGTTTCACTATAAGCAAAGGCCTGTACGGAAATATGTGGTGGAAAAAATAAAGAATGTAGAAGAAGAAGAAGAAGAAGAAGAAGAAGAAGAAGAAGAGATTGGATTTATACCCCACCCTTCACTTGGAGTCTCAGAGCGGCTTACAAACTGCTTTCCCTTCCCCTTCCCACAACAGACACCCTGTGAGGTAGGCGGGGCTGAGAGAACTGTAACACAAACTGCTCTTTCAAGAACAGCTGTGCCAGAGCTTGTGACTGACCCAAGGTCACATCAGCAGGTGCAAGTGGAGGAGTGGGGAATCAAACCCGGTTCTCCCAGATTAGAGTCCGCGCACTTCACCACTACACCAAACTGCTAAACCTTTTCTAACTTAAACATGTGACCATCATCTACCTGATTGGTTCTGGTTCTTGTATTTGGATAATGTAATTGGATAACGTGTGAGGTAATCTAATAGATGGGACGTTGATGTAAATGGTACCCCCGAATTTATGTATGTTTGTTTTTTGTTAAAATAAAAATTGTGAAAAATAAAACAAAGAATTCAAAGATTCCAGTCCTCACGATGGGCCCAGATAAGGAAGAGATCGACAGGAAAAGCCTCCAGGACAAAACCATGATAAAGGATCAGAAATATACTAGTAGTCGATCGATTGCTGGTTTTTGGTTTGTATTAGGGAGCGTGCTGGACTTGAATCTGAGAAACCCCAGTGGGAACGGAGATCGGCCAACCATTCGAAGGACAGCCTTCGGCCAAGGTTGTTTCAGTGGCACATATAAAAAGCAGGAATGAACTCTTAACTGCCATCCAAGAATGCTCAGAAAAGCACCCAAAAAGAGAGATTGGTTTGAAATATGCATCTTGCATAGGACATTTAGTGATGTGGCTCAGTTGGGCATCTGTAATGAGAAGGAGGAGGAGATTGGATGTATACCCCGCCCTTCACTACCCAAAGGAGTAGGGTTGCCAAGTCGTACCCACAAAATAGCGGGGGGAGTCCTACACCTCCCCGGGGGTCCTCTGTCTCACGCGCCGCGATGGCGTCACCCAGAAGTGACGTCATCACGTCAGGCACGTTGGGGGCGGGGCCACAATCATTCGAGGGAAAACCATAGAGTTTTCCCTCGAATGATAAGAGCGTTCTCCCACAAAGTGCCCAATGCGATGAGGTCACCTCCGGGTGATGACTTCACACCAGGCATATCACACAATTTGGGGGTGAGGTTCCACCAGGTGGCCCGATTCGGGCTGGCGGGAAACGGGCCTCTTGGGTGGGGGTTTCCCTGCCCCCGGGGGGACCTGCCAACCCTAAGAAAGAGACTTGGAGCGGCTTACAATCTCCTTTCCCTTCCCCTCCCCACAACAGATGCCCTGTTGGTGGGGCTGAGAGAGCTCTTTCGAGGACTGCTCCTGAGAGAACAGCTCTGGAAGAACTTGTGACTGACCCAAGGCCACACCAGCAGCTGCACGTGGAGGAAGAGTGGGGGGAATCAAACCTGGTTCTCCCAGATAAGAGTCTGCGCTTCGAACCAGTGTTCCCTCTAAGCTGAGTTAGTGTGAGCTAGCTCACCGTTTTCTAGCCTCTGGCTCACACATTTTTTGCCCTAGTACACCCCATTGAAGCCCCACCCACCTTACTCAGGCTCCGCCCCCAAAATCTCCAGGTATTTCCCATCCAGGAGCTGGCAACCCCATCTGGGGTGATCTCTGGATGCTTCAACAAGGCAGTCCACTTTTCTTGGGAGCCAGTTTGGTGTCGGGGTTAAGTGGGCGAGCTCTAATCTGGGGGAACCAGGCTTGATTCCCCCACTCCTCCACTCACGGCTGCCGGATGACCTTGGGCAAGCTGTAGTTCTCTCAGAGCTGTTCTCCCAGGAGCAGTCCTTGAAAGAGCTCTCTCAGCCCCGCCTGCCTCACAGGGGGTGTCTGTTGTGGGGAGGGGAAGGGAAAGGAGTTTCTAAGCCGCTCTGAGACTCCGAGTGAAGGGCGGGGTATAAATCCAATCTCTTCTTCCTTCTTCTTCTTCTTCTTCAGAATTTCCTGTATGGGTGGGTGGCAGCGCCGTTTTATTAATTTATTTGCTCTTTTTATGTATACCCCCCACCTTTCTCCCCAACAGGAACCCAGAGAGAGGCCTCTCGGTCGCCGCTCCTCCCATTTCATCCTCGCAACAACCTTGTGAGGCAGGCAAGCCTGAGAATCTGCGACTGGTCCCAGGTCACCCAGGGAGCTCCCACGACACAGCAGGGATTCGAACCCAGGCCTCCCTGACACCCGAATCACTACACTGCACTGGCTAGTCCCACCCGGCCAGCTTACCGAGTGGAGATGAGATACAGGTCCGGATCAGGGACACACGGCAGGTGGGCCACCGTCACGGTGTCGGCCACATCCTCGAAGCGATGGCCCAGGTTGGACCCCGTCACCGTGAGGGACGTGCCGCCCTCCAAGGGCCCGGTGAGGGGGCTGATCTAGAAAAGAGGAACGTGGCATCAAGCAGTGTTCCCTCTAAGCTGAGTTAGTGTGAGCCAGCTCACAGATTTTTTAGCCTCCGGCTCACACACATTTCGGTCTTAGCTCGGGAAGGATGGCTCCGGAGCAAACTAACTTATGCAGTAGCCGATCATTTGTTCACAACTTTTAAACCCGGTAGCTCACCAAGTAGGATTTTTGCTCACAAAACTCCACAGCTTAGAGAGAGCACTGGCGTCAAGAGGCAGCAAACTGGAACCTCCCTCTCCAGATTTGAATAAAAAAAACACACACGGGGTGCGTTCAGACGCACTGTTTGAACCGCTTTCGGCACGATTTAGTAACGTGCACGTTCACGCACAACATCCGCGCACCGTCCCCAGCTGTCGCTTTCCGGCTCAAACCCCCCTTTAAACCGGAGTATTTTGATACCACTTCCCCCACCGGTGTTTTCCTGATTCTCTGGTTTCAAGCCGCAGTTTCCGATGTCTGATTGCTCCAGCGGTGTCGAGACACTTCCGGTGCTTCAACCCCCTCCCCGCTCGAAAGCTTGATGCGGAAGCCCAAGGCTTCCATTTTCACCTGCCATTTTTTTAAAGCGGTATGCGCATAGGTGGAGCTCCGCTCCCATGTTAATAAAGGTAAAGGTAAAGGTAAAGGTTCCCTTGCTTGAAAGCCAGTCGAATCCGACTCTGGGGTTGCGGTGCTCATCTCCGTTTCAAAGCCGAAGAGCCAGCGCTGTCCGAAGACGTTTCCGTGGTCATGTGGCCGGCATGACTAAACACCAAGGTGCACGGAGCTGTTACCTTCCCACCAAAGTGGTACCTATTTATCTACTTGCAATTTCTGCTTTCGAACTGCTAGGTTGGCAGGAGCTGGAACTAGAGACAGGAGCTCACCCGTCATGCGGCACCCGGGTCTCGAACTGCTGAACTACTGACCTTCCACAGCCTGCAGTTCAGCGTCTAACCACTTGAGCCACCGCAGCTCCTATGTTAATAAAACCGAAGTTTAAATGGTGACTCGTTTTAGCTTTTAGATGAGTTCAGGATCTCACGGAGGCCAGTTTCGGGTGAAAAGTTTAAAGGGAAGTGTTCTGTTACAGCGGTTGGAGACACCTCAGGGCTTGCTTTTGGCAAGAAACTAGTTGTTCTGCGCATGCGCGGAGATTCTAATTCTATGGATGACTGCCTATGCGCATGCGCAAACTGAGAAAAAATATTTAAACCCCACTGACACACGCTCCCGCGCGTCGGTACTGTAGATGGCGAGGAGCGATGTGACTGCGCAGTGAGCCGGGATAAGGAGGTGAGTGTGATCACGATTATCCAGATTAAAAAAAACTGTGTCAGAACCAGACCAGTTCTGGTCAAAAATTGTGTCAGAACTGCTCTCACCACGCTGTTGGACCACACCCACAGAGGGCTGGCAGCTGGGCCCTGCAACGGAGCGCTGGAAAGCGTGAGCGTCTCTCACATCCAACAAGAGACTTTGGGGAGATGCTACACAAACATTGGGGAATAGCCAAGGGCTTAGCACTCAACGAGGTTATCACCCTCTTGGGTGATATCGGCGTCTAAATGTGAAGCTGGAAAATGACCAGGATTGACAGCCTGGAAAAACAAATTAATCTAATATGCGACAATGGCAAAATTAACATCTTATTTGTATAATGGACCAAATTTAGAATTTCAAGAAAAATGGAATGTGTTTTGTGGACTACGCCGCTCAAGAGGAAGGTTGAATGGTCAAAGCCGAGCATCATCAAGAGACCGAAATGGGTAATGGATGTTTGTGATGATGAAATGTTAGATACAAAGGAAGAAAAGATAGAATATAGATTTTAAAAAGTGGGAAAACTGGCGTGTATGTAAGTAATTTTTATGCAATAAAGTAAGTTCTGTTCGACAATTGTAATAGACAGAAAAAGCGTAGGTAATTATAATAGATACGATAATTGATCATGAATGATGGCCTATTTCTTTATCCATGCTTACGTTTTTGTTCATGGTTGCTCATGTGTAAATTAGTAATGTATTGTGTGTGTGTGTGTGTGTGTGTCTGTGTGTATGTATATATAGAGAGAGAGAGTGAGAAGAAGAAGAAGAAGAAGAAGAAGAAGAAGAAGAAGAAGAAGAAGAAGAAGAAGAAGAAGAAGAAGAAGAAGAAGAAGAAGAAGAAGAAGAAGAAGAAGAGGAGGAGTTTGGATTTATACCCCGCTCTTCACTCGCAGTCTCAGAGCGGCTTACAAACTCCTTTCCCTTCCCCTCCTCACAACAGACACACTGTGAGGTAGGTGGGGCTGAGAGAACTCTAATACAAACTGCTCTTTCAGGAACAGCTGTGCCAGAGCTTGTGACTGACCCAAGGTCACATCAGCAGGTGCAAGTGGAGGAGTGGGGAATCAAACCTGGTTCTCCCAGATTAGAGTCTGCGCGCTTCACCACTACACCAAACTGGCAAGAAAGGAAAGAGAGAGAGATACACACACAGGGCTTTTTTGTTAGAAAAATCCCAGCAGAAGCTCATTAGCTTAATAGGCCACACCCAATAGCAGAAAATCATTAGCATATTAGGCCACACCCCTGACAGCACAGCTCATTAGCATATTAGGCCACACCCCCATGTTGCCAGAAGGGTGGTCATCCAGCCACACCCACCTTTGGCTTCTTATTCTGTTTACCTTGTTTGTTGCCAAAACCCCAGGGCTTTTTTTGGAGCAGGAACTCCGTTGCATGTTAGGCCACACACCCCTCATGTAGCCAATCCTAATGAGTTTCTGATGTTGGGTGTGGCCTGTTATGCTAATGAGTTCCTGCTGGGCGTGGCCAACCTGGGAGCCAGCCAGAACTCCGTTCCTGTGCGTTCCTGCCCCAAAAATAGCCCTGGAGAGAGAGAGAGAGAGAGAGAGAGAGAGAGAGAGAGAGAGAGAGAGAGAGAGAGAGATTGTTTTTCTCTATTACTAAAAAAATTAAAAAGATGCTGCCCTTTTCAGACTGAAGGTAAGGGGTTCATGTAATTAGGGCTATCACATGACCTGGTTATCTGGATTTTATCCATCAGAGCCATTAGCTGGTCTGTTCTCAGTTGTAATTTAAAAAGACCCCATCAACTAAGTCGCTAGCACCAGCTAAATTCAGAAACGGGAAGCAAAACCGAAAGCAAATCATTGAATCAATGACAACACCCACTCCTGTTTACTACAGTTCAGTGCCGGTTCCGGGTTTTGGAGGGCCCTGGGCAGGCCGTGCCCGGGGGCTCCCTTCTGCCCACCACCAGCAATGCTTCCTCCAAGCTGCGGAGTCTTGTGATCAAAAATTCTACTTTGCTTGTCCCAGTCTGGTTTCCTATCCTAGAATATCTCACCTCCCGGCAGGACAATCCCAAAGTAATTGACAATCTTTGCTTATGGTAAAGCTCTCCGTTTACTGGCGTCCAATGCAATCCCTAGGTTTAAAAACAGGGTCAGACGGCTTCCAGTTTATGGATGATACCTCAATGTTCATGTTTCTCTCTTTCCAGCTTCGATCGTTCTAAAACTTCTGACGCACAGCTGTTTGTTGGAAATCTTCTATGCCCACGTATTACGCTACTACTGTATATGTTCATGTACTTGGGATGCTATTATTATTTTCAGCAAAATTTCAATAAACTTTATTGTACCAAAAACAAAATCTACTTTGCGAGCTACGGGCATTAAAGCCGCGAGCGAGCGATTTGGCTCCTGAGCTAAGACGAAAACGTGTGAGCCGGAGGCTACAAAACTGGGAGCTAGCTCACACTAACTCAGCTTAGAGGGAACACGGACCAGCAGTGCCCCCTCATGCCTCCCTTTCCTTCCCCCTACCCCTCACCTGACTGTGCATCCTTCCTCCACCCACCCCTCACACACACACACTGCCTGCGCTCACGGGCTCCCGCACCACATTCATGCCCTGGCTGGTACCACGGCCACCGTGGCTTTCAGGAGAGACGTGGTTCTGTGCAGGGCTCTCTTTGTAGCAGGAACTCTTTTGCATATTAGGCCACACACCCCTAATGTAGCCAATCCTCCAAGAGCTTGCAGAGCTCTTCTTACAGGGGCTACTGTAAGCTCTTGGAAGATTGGCTACATCGGAGGTGGGGGGTGGCCTAATATGCAAAGGAGTTCCTGCTACAAAAAGAGCCCTGGTTCTGTGCCACCCTTGTGCGCTTCCCCGTCCATGCTGGGAAGCCGGCAGCATGGGCGGTGGAACGAATGCAAGCGAATAAGTAGGGAAGGGCACAAGGAGACGTGATGCAGGAGAGGCCTTGGGGGGGGGGGGCGTTCCACGACAGAAGCAGCTGCCCCCTCCCAGGGTATGCCAACACCAGCCCCGCTTCTATTGCCCTAGCCCAGTATTTATTGCGACGGATTCGCAAATCCACAGGCGTACTAAGCACTGTCCTTTTGATCTTTTTGCCATTATGTATATTTGCAATCAGTGGATACTAATAGTATGACTACTATCATGGCGGCGGCGGGGGAGGGGGAATACGCCAGTTTTTCTAATATTTAAAGAACATAAGAAGAGCCCTGCTGGATCGGACCAATAGTCCCATCTAGTCCAGCATCCCGTCTCACCAAGGCGCCAGCCAGTTCCTCTGGAGGGCCAACAACAGGGCAGGGAGGCTGAGGCCTCCCCTGAGAAGGACACCAGAAGAGCCCTGCTGGGTCAGACCAGGGAGGGTCCCTCCAGCCCAGCCTCCCGTCTCACACAGGGGCCAGCCAGTTCCTCTGGAGGGCCAGCAACAGGGGCAGAGAGGCCGAGGCCTCCCCCTGAGAAGGACACCAGAAGAGCCCTGCTGGGTCAGACCAGGAAGGGTCCATCCAGCCCAGCCTCCCGTCTCACACAGGGGCCAGCCAGTTCCTCTGGAGGGCCAGCAACAGGGCAGAGAGGCTGAGGCCTTCCCTGAGAAGGACACCAGAAGAGCCCTGCTGGGCCAGACCAGGGAGGGTCCATCCAGCCCAGCCTCCCGTCTCACACAGGGGCCAGCCAGTTCCTCTGGAGGGCCAGCAACAGGGCAGAGAGGCTGAGGCCTTCCCCTGAGAAGGACACCAGAAGAGCCCTGCTGGGCCAGACCAGGGAGGGTCCATCCAGCCCAGCCTCCCGTCTCACACAGGGGCCAGCCAGTTCCTCTGGAGGGCCAGCAACAGGGCAGAGAGGCTGAGGCCTTCCCCTGATCAGAACATCAGAAGAGCCCTGCTGGGTCAGACCAGGGAGGGTCCATCCAGTCCAGCCTCCCGTCTCACACAGGGGCCAGCCAGTTCGTCTGGAGGGCCAACAACAGGGCAGGGAGGCCGAGGCCTTCCCCTGAGAAGGACACCAGAAGAGCCCTGCTGGGCCAGACCAGGGAGGGTCCATCCAGCCCAGCCTCCCGTCTCACACAGGGGCCAGCCAGTTCCTCTGGAGGGCCAGCAACAGGGCAGAGAGGCCGAGGCCTCCCCCTGAGAAGGACACCAGAAGAGCCCTGCTGGGTCAGACCAGGAAGGGTCCATCCAGCCCAGCCTCCCGTCTCACACAGGGGCCAGCCAGTTCGTCTGGAGGGCCAGCAACAGGGCAGAGAGGCTGAGGCCTTCCCCTGAGAAGGACACCAGAAGAGCCCTGCTGGGCCAGACCAGGGAGGGTCCATCCAGTCCAGCCTCCCGTCTCACACAGGGGCCAGCCAGTTCCTCTGGAGGGCCAGCAACAGGGCAGAGAGGCTGAGGCCTTCCCCTGAGAAGGACACCAGAAGAGCCCTGCTGGGCCAGACCAGGGAGGGTCCATCCAGCCCAGCCTCCCGTCTCACACAGGGGCCAGCCAGTTCCTCTGGAGGGCCAGCAACAGGGCAGAGAGGCTGAGGCCTTCCCCTGAGAAGGACACCAGAAGAGCCCTGCTGGGCCAGACCAGGGAGGGTCCATCCAGTCCAGCCTCCCGTCTCACACAGGGGCCAGCCAGTTCCTCTGGAGGGCCAGCAACAGGGCAGGGAGGCCGAGGCCTTCCCCTGATAAGGACACCAGAAGAGCCCTGCTGGATCAGACCAGGGAGGGTCCACCTAGTCCAGCCTCCTGTCTCACACGGTGACCAACCAGTTTCTCTGGAAGATCAACAACAGGGCACAGAGGCTAAGGCCTTCATAAGAACCTCAGAAGAGCCTTGCTGGATCAGACCACGGGCCCATCTAGTCCAGCATCCCATCTCACACTGCAGCCAACCAGTTCCCCCAGAACAACAAGGCGCAGAGGCCAAGGCCTTCCCCAGATGTTGGCTCTGGGATTTAGAGGCTTAGTGCCTCTGAATATGGAGGCTCCCTGAAGTCACCGTGGGTAGTAGCCATTGGTGGACTTATCCTCCATAAATCTAATAATAAGGGTACCTCGAACTCAAAAAGGTTGGGAACCACTGTACCCAATAAGGGGAGTGAGAATGACAAGCCGTGTGCTTTGCCACCACTGGTCCCAACAAGTTTCCTACAGACTGAGAAGGAAAGGCGTGAGCAGATCCTGTCCAGAGCGCATCACTGGGAGAGAGACAGACAGACACTCAGACAGACTCCCTCCCTCCAATCCTTCCGAAAATTTTCACGGTAGTTGCCAGAAACTGACAAAAAAGGCCACTGGCCACCACTGCAAGCAGGAAGGGGCTTGATTTGCGTAATTCGTTTACAATTTAGACAACGGGCATATCAGGCAGCCTAAATTTGGGGAACTGAAATATGGTAATCTTATGCATGGCGGAGGGAGTGAAGGCAGCATGGTACAGCCTGACCTTAAAGCTAAGCAGGGTTTGGAACTGGGATGGGAGACCACCAAGGAAGGCTCTGCAGAGGAAGGCCATGGCAAACCACCTCTGCTTCTCAGTTGCCATGAGAGCCCCTTGCTGGGGTCGCCATAAGTTGGAAGCTAAGCAGGGTCAGTACTTGGAAGGGAGACCACCAAGGAAGACTCTGCAGAGGAAGGCAAAGGCAAATCACCTCTGCTTCTCAGTTGCCTCGAAAGCCCTTTGCTGGGGTTGCCATAAGCTGGAAGCTGAGCAGGGTCGGTACTTGGATGGGAGACCACCAAGGAAGGCTCTGCAGAGGAAGGCCATGGCAAACCACCTCTGCTTCTCACTTGCCTGGAAAGTACCTTGCTGGGGTCACCATAAGTCTTGGATGGGAGACCACCAAGGAAGGCTCTGCAGAGGACGGCCATGGCAAACCACCTCTGCTTCCCCCTTACCTTGAAAGCCCCTTGCTGGGGTCGCCATAAGTTGGAAGCTAAGCAGGGTTGGTACTTGAATGGGAGACCACCAAGGAAGGCTCTGTAGAGGAAGGCCATGGCAAACCACCTCTGCTTCCCCCTTGCCTTGAAAGCCCCTTGCTGGGGTCGCCATAAGTTGGAAGCTAAGCAGGGTCGGTACTTGGAAGGGAGACCACCAAGGAAGGCTTTGCAGAGAAAGGCAGTGGCAAACCACCTCTGCTTCTCAGTTGCCTGGAAAGGCCCTTGCTGGGGTCGCCAGACGTTGTAAGCTAAGCAGAGTTTGGTACTTGGAAGGGAGACCACCAAGGAAGTCTCTGCAGAGGAAGGCCATGGCAAACCGCCTCTGCCTCTCACTTGCCTTGAAATTTTTATAAGAACATAAGAGAGGCCATGTTGGATCAGGCCAATGACCCATCCAGTTCAACGCTCTGTGTCACGCAGTGGACAAAGCCCAGGGGCCATCAGGAGGTTCACCAGCAGGGCTAGAACTCCAGAAGCCCACCCCTCCCATTGTTGTCCCCCAAGCACCAAGATTACAGAGCATCATTGGCCCAGACATAAGAACATAAGAGAGGCCATGTTGGATCAGTCCAGTGGCCCATCCAGTCCAACACTCTGCGTCGCACAGTGGCCAAAACCCAGGTGCCATCAGAAGGTACGCCAGTAGGGCCAGAACTCCAGAAGCCCTCCCACTGTCGCCTCCCCAAGCACCAAGACTACAGAGCACCACTGCCCCAGACAGAGTCTTCCATCTCTACCTTGTGGCAAAGAGCCACTGATGGACCTCTGCTCCATATGTTCATCCAAGCCCGTCTTGAACTGTCTACACTTGTAGCTGCCACTACTTTCTGGGGCAGTGAATTCCACGTGTTAATTACTCTTTGGGTGAAGAAAGACTCCCTATCGTTGCTCAATAGAAGGCATTTTATCATACTGTGTCTGTGCCTGGTTTGCCAGTTGTACGGCTGCGGATAGGAAGGCACTCCAGAGAGTCACCACCACAGCTCAGAAGATCATTGGCTGCCCTCTCCCATCCCTGGAACAACTGTACAGTTCTCGATGCTTGAAAAAGGCAAAGAACATTTTGCAGGACTCATCACACCCTGGACACTCCTTGTTTGAATTGCTGCCTTCGGGCAGAAGATACAGGACAATTAAAACAAGGACAAATAGATTAAAAAACAGTTTTTATCCAAGAGCCATTATTGCCCTAAATGCTGCATGAGATTGGAACTGGGGACATCAGTGGTCTAGTTGCTATGTGAACTTTAGGGGAGCTATGAAGCAGTTGTGAATGGCTGTGTGAGCGCGCATGATTATTGTTGTAGATTACTGAAATGATTGCACTTTTAATTTCGTTGTGCTATGTACAATGACAATAAAGTATTATTATTATTATTATTATTATTATTATATTTTACCTGTTCTAAGCCTACTACTCCTCAATTTCATTCATAATTTCACATTCAGTCCTCTGAGCGCTCTTCCCCCGAGCAATCCAAAATGGTACAAAACCCTGCCACAGCTTCGTCGCCAGCCATAAGAACGAAGCCCAGTTAACTCTGGGTAATTCCTGGTTCAAGTTCTATACAAAACCTGGAATGGGAGAGAACTCACATCTTCCGAGGCCGCTTCCTATACCTCCCCCGCTATTGGACCAGCAGACTCAACTGCCTTGATTCTTACCGAGTGGATGACGGGCGATGGGCAAGTGGGCACGCCGGCCTTGGTGGGACACTGCTCCTTGTAGACGCAGCTGGGCGCCTCTCCCAGCAGGCACCAGACACAGTGGAAGTGGCTGGGGGCAGCCTTGCAGCGGCTGCAGTCCGAACGGCCAGCGGAACAATTATACAGTTTCACTGGGCAGGGGGGAGCAAGAAAGGAAAGAGGTGAAGAAGAGAAGAAGAGATTGGATTTATACCCCGTCCTTCACTGCCCAAAGGAGTCTCAGAGCGGCTTACGAACTCCTTTCCCTTCCCCTCCCCACAACAGACACCACCCTGTGAGGTAGGTGGGCCTGAGAGAGCTCTTTCGAGAACTGCCCTTGAGAGAACAGCTGTGCCAGAACTATGGCTTGCCCAAGGTCATCCAGCCAGGTGCGAGTGGAGGAGTCGGGAATCAAACCCGGTTCTCCCAGATTAGAGTCCGCGCATTTAACCACTACACCAAAGTGGCTCTCTCAGTCATCGATGCTGTTAATTGTGCCTTTCCGATCCTAGCTGCAGCTTCTTTCTACCCAGGGAAGGCGGAAGGAAGGCAGGCATCCCACTTAAAGAAGCATGGTGGCACTGTAAAGTTTGCACGTGGCTTTGTCAGAAATAGGGAAGTGATCGTTCGGGGGCATTTCCAGCATTCCAACATTATCAACTGCCGCAAAGACGGCGGTGGCTTCAAAGCGGAAGAGCAAATCAGTGCCTTCAGTTTCGTTATGGATGTCTAAGACAGGGGACTGCTATATTTTAGGGAAAAAATCACAGACAGACTGTTACAACTTGAACACAAAAACTATCAATGGTTTCCAGTCATAGATTACATGGCACGGAGTGGAATCATTCCTGATAATTTAGTTTCGTCTGAAGTGTTTGTTCTATAAACCCCAGATTTAGAGTACGTTTTGACGCTGATCAATAAATACGGGCTAGTTGGACTCGGATTCTTACATTTACACAAGAGGGTTGCTAACCCAACTGTATTATAACATGGTAAAGGTAAAGGTTCCCTTGCTCGAAAGCCAGTCGAATCCGACTCTAGGGTTGCGGTGCTCATCTCCGTTTCAAAGCCGAAGAGCCAGCGCTGTCCGAAGACGTTTCCGTGGTCATGTGGCCGGCATGACTAAACACCAAGGCGCACGGAACGCTGTTACCTTCCCACTGAAGTGGTACCTATTTATCTACTTGCAATTTCTTGCTTCCGAACTGCTAGGTTGGCAGGAGCTGGAACCAGAGACGGGAGCTCACTCCGTCATGCGGCACTCTCGGGTCTCGAACTGCTGAACTACTGACCTTCCACAGCCTGCAGTTCAGCGTCTTAACCACTTGAGCCACCGCAGCTCCATTATAACATAGTAAGACTCTGAAATACTCAAGTTTTAGATAGATACACTGAATAGAATTATCAAGGACATTATTAATGTTAAAGAGTTTGTATTGTTTGGGTTTCTCTGTACCAATTGTTTTATGTTTATTTAATAAAAGTTATTTAAAAAAATTAAAAGAGTCATCCCATCTCCCGTGTGAACTGGGTATATTAAAATCCCATACACCGGGCCTTATTTTGAATCATTTTGTTAGGCGGTGTTTACTGTTCTGCAAAATTTCTTAACAGTTCTGGTCGCTTAGGGAGGACTAACCACACCACAGCCCACCACTGGAAACTCTATACAGCCTACTCCCGCACCCGTGGCCTTCAAGGTTTCAAGCCTCCAACGGAGGTTTCAAGCCTCACATGGAGAAAAGCAAGACGGCAGCAGGGTCACTCCGCAGGGAAGAAGATTCTTCTTAGCCCAGGAAGGTTAGAGACACCCAGAATCCCACAAAACCTCCTTTCGCCGCCTCTTCCCCCCTCCGAACACCACCCAGCCATTCCTGACCCAAACCGATCGGTCCACCAACACTCTGTGCGCCCAGGGTCACGACTCCCCTCTGATGAAGACGTAACCCAGGCTCCTCCTCTTCCTGTTATGCAGTTACGATTTCACACGGCTGTCGTGTCACGTGACTAGCCACGTTGTTATAACTTGGGAGGTCCCACGCTACTGCTGGAGGATTAAAATACGGTTCCCACATCTGCAAAGGTTGAAGCCTGCTGGTCTTTGTGCGTTCAAGCACATCTTTGCATCGTTAAGAGCTAGAAACGGCTTTTTTAAAATAAATGTAATCTCGCTCAAGTGGTTAAGGCGCTGAACTGCAGACCGGAAGGTCGGTAGTTCGGCAGTTCGAGACCCGAGTGCCGCGTGATGGAGTGGGCTCCCGTCTCTGGTCCCAGCTCCTGCCAACCTAGTGGTTCGTAAGCAAGAAACTGCGAGTAGATAAATAGGTACCGCTTCGGTGGGAAGGCGACAGCGTTCCGTGCACCTTGGTGTTTAGTCATGCCGGCCACATGACCACGGAAACGTCTTCGGACAGCGCTGGCTCTTTGGCTTGGAAATGGAGATGAGCACCGCACCCCTAGAGTTGGATTCGACCGGCTTTCGAGCAAGGGAAATCTTTAGCTTTACCTAATTATAGCCAAGATGATCAGGAAGCTGAATTCTACATCTAGGGCTACCAGGTTGAACCTGGCAACCAACGGAGGAGGTAGAGACATAGTGTGGTGGGTGACCTCCTGAGAATGACGATGTCACTTCCAGGCACAACATGCAAGCAATAATGGGTAGCTCTAGGAATCGCCAGAAACTCTATGGCTTTACCACAAGGTTTCCGGTAGTTCCTAGAGCTACCGCTGTCGCTTCCAGGTTGTACCCAGGAGTGACGCCATTGCCCTCGTGTAATCTGTGAGGTTTTTTACAATGTGGTTTTAATTTTTAACTTCGGTTTTCCATTTATCCCCCGGCCACCACTTGGCATGACAACAGGCAACGGGAACGCAGGGCAGGGAAACCACCCCCCCAACCTGGGGCTTGGAAGCCCTGCCTGCACCTGATAATATATTCTATCTTCTTGTGGAATCATTGTATACATATGTACACGCACGCACACACGCATACACAAAGAGAGCTCTAAGATTATCACCACACCCCAAATCCACCCACCCATCCGTCCTACACCGCACCTCGCTTACCATGCAGGTCTCCGCGGCTGTCAAGGCGCTGGTTATCCCCCACCAGGACATAGAGGGGGACGTGGAGCTCTGGGGCGGGCTGGGTGTAACTGTACGTCCGGGGCAGGCACTGCACACGGTGCGAGGTTCCCCGGTCCCCTTCCTCCAGCGACGCTGCCACCACGACCGAAGTCCCCTCCACCTCCAGCACGCAGGAGAGCTTCTCTGAACCCTAGAGATGCCAATGGGGAAAATGAGACTGGGCCCTGCCTTCCCCCTGCACCAGCCCACACGCAAAGTCCGCTCCCTCCCCTCCCTTTCTGGTGTACCAGTTTGGTGTAGTGGTTAGGAGCACGGACTCTAATCTGGGAGAGCCGGGTTTGATTCCCGACTCCTCCACAGACATGCAGCTGCTGGCGTGGCCTTGGATCAGTCACAAGTTCTTCCAGAGCTGCTCTCTCACGGGCAGCCCTCGAAAGAGCTCTCTCCGCCCCACCTACCTCACCGGCAATGTTCCCTCTAAGCTGAGTTAGTGTGAGCTAGCTCACATGTTTATAGCCTCCAGCTCGCACATTTTTGTCTTCGCTCAGGAAGGGATGACTCCAGGGCAAACTGATTTATGCAGTGGCAGAATTGCTGGCTGACAACTTTCATGCCAGGAACTCACCAAGGAGCATTTTTGCTCACAAGACTCCAAAGCTTAGCGGGAGCATTACTCACAGGGGGTGTCTGTTGTGGGGAGGGGAAGGGAAAGGAGATCGTGAGCCACTCTGAGACTCCTTCGGGTAGTGAAGGGCGGGGTAGAAATCCAATCTCGTCTCTTTTCACTGACAGCCCCGCCTCAAAAGCAGTGAGTCCATCCATATGGCCACCAGGAGAGTGAGCCAGAGGCAATACCCAGCCCAAACACCAGTCCCATGCAGCACCTGCAGACAGGAGCTACCTGGCCAGAGACGGCAAACCTTTACAGCATGCAGGTGGAGTGACAATATACATGCCATCCTCAGCCACTGGAATATGTCAGTGAGACACACTTCAAGCTGTTAAAACTGTGCACAGCACCCATAGGAGGACCCTAAAAGTTCTGCAAAGCGGCCTTTAAAAGCACCATTGCAAAGACTACAGTTCCCAGAATTCTTGGCGGGGGGACAGAGACACCTGGCAGTTTTAAACCTCTTCACCTCTGTAAGGAAGGTGAACACCTGGTGTGCCAAAGGGCAAAAACCCAGCCTTTCCCAGTCCTATCTCACTCTCTCATTAGTCTATTTATGTTATCTATAGCCCGCTGTTCTTCTTATGTCCTTACTAGATTTGTGGAGGATAAGTCTATCAATGGCTACTAGCCATCTTGACCGAGGGGGAACGCCATATTCAGAGGTACCAATCCTCTGAATCCCAGAGCCAGGAGGCAGCATCAAGGGTAGGCCTCGGCCTCTCTGCCCCGTTGTTGGACCTCCTGAGACAGGATGCTGGGCTAGATGGGCCATTGGTCTGACCCAGCAGGGCTCTTCTGGTGTCCTTATCAGGGGAAGGCCTCGGCCTCCCTGCCCTGTTGCTGGCCCTCCAGAGGAACTGGCTGGCCCCTGTGTGAGACGGGAGGCTGGACTGGATGGACCCTCCCTGGTCTGACCCAGCAGGGCTCTCCTGATGGTCGTATCAGGGGAAGGCCTCGGCCTCCCTGCCCTGTTGTTGGTCCTCCAGATGAACTGGCTGGCCCCTGTGTGAGACGGGAGGCTGGACTGGATGGACCCTCCCTGGTCTGGCCCAGCAGGGCTCTTCTGGTGTCCTTATCAGGGGGAGGCCTCGGCCTCTCTGCCCTGTTGCTGGCCCTCCAGAGGAACTGGCTGGCCCCTGAGTGAGACGGGAGGCTGGACTGGATGGACCCTCCTTGGTCTGTCCCAGCAGGGCTCTTCTGGTGTCCTTCCCAGGGGAAGGCCTCGGCCTCTCTGCCCTGTTGCTGGCCCTCCAGAGGAACTGGCTGGCCCCTGTGTGAGACGGGAGGCTGGACTGGATGGACCCTCCCTGGTCTGACCCAGCAGGGCTCTTCTGGTGTCCTTATCAGGGGAAGGCCTCGGCCTCCCTGCCCTGTTGCTGGCCCTCCAGAGGAACTGGCTGGCCCCTGTGTGAGACGGGAGGCTGGACTGGATGGACCCTCCCTGGTCTGGCCCAGCAGGGCTCTTCTGGTGTCCTTCCCAGGGGAAGGCCTCGGCCTCTCTGCCCTGTTGCTGGCCCTCCAGAGGAACTGGCTGGCCCCTGTGTGAGACGGGAGGCTGGACTAGACTGACCCCAGTCTGATCCAGCAGGGCTCTTCTGCGGTTCTCACAGTGACTCCAGGCAGATTACCTACAGTGAGTTAGTGCAATCAACAAAATGGTACGTTCAATTACCAATGCGTTTAGGATTTTCGAAATCCGGAGCCACCAGAAAGAACTGCAGAACAAGCATAAATGTTCACATGAACCATTCAAGTGGTAAAGAAATGACACAATAGGATCCTATTTACAATAAGCCAAACACAGCAGTACAGACCACAGTCTCTGATCACTTCTCCAAGCAAGTTTGCAAAACAGGTTCACACAGTGCCACCCGACTACCTGTGCAGACAAGCCCTCTTGAATAGTTCAGCTTCGCATAGCTGCAGAAAGCCAGGAGAGTGGGGAAATTTCCTGACTTAAAAGGGAGGGGCCGTGGCTCAGTGGTAGAGCATCTGCTTGGCATGCAGGAGGTCCCAGGTTCAATCCCCGGCATCTCCAGTTCAAGGGCCAGGGAGTCGGTGATGGGAAAGACCTCCGCCTGAGAACCTGGAGAGCTGTAAAGAGGGGCTGTGGCTCAGTGGTAGAGCATCTGCTTGGCCTGCAGAAGGTCCCAGGTTCAATCCCCGGCATCTGCATTTCAAGGACCAGGGAGTCGGTGATGGGAAAGACCTCCGCCTGAGAACCTGGAGAGCTGTAAAGAGGGGCTGTGGCTCAGTGGTAGAGCATCTGCTTGGCATGCAGAAGGTCCCAGGTTCAAGCCCCGGCATCTCCAGTTCAAGGACCAGGGAGTCGGTGATGGGAAAGACCTCTGCCTGAGAACCTGGAGAGCGGCTGCCAGTCTGAGTAGACAATACTAATCTTGATAGACCAATAGTCTGATTCAGTATAAGGCAGCTTCATGCGTGTGACTTCCTCGGGCAGGTCACTCTATAAGGTGAGGGCCACAATTAGAAACAAAAGGGGGGGGGGCTTAACCCTGAAACCTGGGAACCAGGATCTAAAGAAGTATGTCAAACAGAATAGAGGACCAACAATAAAAACTTAATGTTTAACAATATAAAAAGATACATGTATTTATTAGCAAAGAATTAAAAAAATAAAAATAAATATAATATAAAATGTTATATATATTTATATATATTATATAAAATATAATATAAAAATAAATAAAAATATAAAAAATATCATGTAAAAAGGCCAAAATCTTACACATAAGGGCCAATGAAGAAGAGAAGAAGAGGAGATTGGATTTATACCCCGCCCTTCACTACCCAAAGGAGTCTCAGAGTGGCTGACAATATCCTTTCCCTTCCCCTCCCCACAACAGACACCCTGTGAGGTAGAAGAAGAAGAAGAGATTGGATTTACACCCCACCCCAAAGGAGTCTCAGAGTGGCTGACAATCTCCTTTCCCTTCCCCTCCCCACAACAGACACCCTGTGAGGTAGAAGAAGAAGAAGAGATTGGATTTACACCCGCCCTTCACTACCCAAAGGAGTCTCAGAGTGGCTGACAATCTCCTTTCCCTTCCCCTCCCCACAACAGACACCCTGTGAGGTAGAAGAAGAAGAAGAGATTGGATTTACACCCCACCCTTCACTACCCAAAGGAGTCTCAGAGTGGCTGACAATCTCCTTTCCCTTCCCCTCCCCACAACAGACACCCTGTGAGGTAGAAGAAGAAGAAGAGATTGGATTTACACCCCACCCTTCACTACCCAAAGGAGTCTCAGAGTGGCTGACAAACTCCTTTCCCTTCCCCTCCCCACAACAGACACCCTGTGAGGTAGAAGAAGAAGAAGAGATTGGATTTACACCCCACCCTTCACTACCCAAAGGAGTCTCAGAGTGGCTGACAATACTCCTTTCCCTTCCCCTCCCCACAACAGACACCCTGTGAGGTAGAAGAAGAAGAAGAGATTGGATTTACACCCCACCCTTCACTACCCAAAGGAGTCTCAGAGCGGCTGACAATATCCTTTCCCTTCCCCTCCCCACAACAGACACCCTGTGAGGCAGGTGGGGCTGAGAGAGCTCTGACAGAAACTGCTCTGTTTCAAGGACAGCTCTTGTCAGAACTATGCCTTGCCCAAGGTCATCCAGCAGATGCAAGTGGAGGAGTGGGGGAACCAAACCCGGTTCTCCCAGATTAGAGTCCGCGCACTTAACCACGACACCAAACTGGCTTGACCTGACGCGTTTCTGCCTGTATAGGCCTTCTTCAGAAGTCAAACACAATGTGGACCAATTGGCTTATATCATAATACAATCCAATCATACAATTAGGTATCTTTTGATAATATAAATGTTAAGTTTTTATTGTTGGCTCTGTGTTCTGTGTGACTTACCTTTTTGGGAGCTGCAATTAGAAAGCACCTGGATGGGGCGTTGGTCACTGTGCCCGTTTGCAGGCTGGCACCTGCAGAAGCCCCTGCTGACGTAAGCGAAGCTGTCGTGGCAGAGCACAGGGAGAGAGGCGCTCCCGCAAATAAGAGGGGCGGAGTCCATGAAAGCCTTTGTATGTGATAGCCAATACCTTCGGATAGCCAATGCCTTAGGCTAGGGGTCTCAAACATGCGGCCTGGGGTCCAGATCAGGCCCTGGAGGGCTGCAATCCAGCCCGCGAGGCCTTGGCTGTTTCCTGCTTCCTTCTCCGGTTCTGCTGCTGCTACAACATCACAGTTTGCTTTACCAGACTCTCTCAATCACACAGGAGAGGTCGATAGGCAAGCTTCTCCCGTGCGGTTGAGAGAGTCTGGTAAAGCACTGGCATTTACATTTTTTTATGTTTTATTTAAAGCTTTTTCAAAAATCTTTAACCATGTTTGTCTGTGTCCTTTATAAAGTTTGTTTCTCCGCTTCCTGGCATTACATTTCACGACGCACGTGGTCCGGCCCAACAAGGTCTCCTTTATGTCATATCCGGCCCTCGTAACAGATGAATTCGACACCCCTGGCTACGGCCTTCGGCTTCCCCAACTCACCCCCACCAAGTGGAGATTCCAGGCGACCAGGTTCAGCGGCATTCCGACACCCACTGGGATCAAGTGGGACTCGGGAACAATCTCCACGGCGGGGCAAGAGGCGGGGCCCTGGGGGTCTTCGGTGGGCACCTGGAAGACAAGGAAGGATTCAGTGCAGCTGCCGGTCGAGCGTAGTCAGACTAACTGCTCACTTCTTCAGACAGAGCAAGGCAGGCAGCCGTGTCGGTCCGTCTGCAGTACTAGAAAGGAGCAGGAGCCTGGGAGCATCTTCAAGACTAACAAGATTGGCGGCCTGATATGCGCTTTCATGAGACGCTGCTCGCTTCTTCTGCAGCCCTGTAGCCAGGAAATTTGCCGGGGGGGGCCTTTTGGAATTTGGGGGGGTGTCCCCCCATATGTTGATGTCACTAGTGACATTGCCACGAGTGACTCTCCTCCTCCCTCTCCATTCAGAGGAAGAGGAGGAGGGGAGCCAAAGAAGAAGAAGAAATTGGGTTTAAGCCCCGCCCTTCGCTACCCGAAAGAGCGGCGTACAATCTCCTTTCCCTTCCCCTCCTCACGACAGACACCCTGTGAGGCAGGTGGGGCTGAGAGAGCTCTCTCGAGGGCTGTTCGTGAGAAGACAGCTCTGAGAAGAACTTGGGACTGACCCAAGGTCGCACTGGCAGCCGCATGCGGAGGAATGGGGGAATCAAACCTGGTTCTCCCAGATTAGAAGCTGCGCTCCTCACCGCTACACCAAATTGGCTCTCAATTCGAGCCACTCAAGCTCCCCTCCTCCCCGCCGCCCCGGGTCTTTGCCAGCCAGTGAGACGGGCCACCTTGGAGTACCGACATCCCAGCTCACTGGCTGCCAAAGACAAGGTGAGGCATCTGGGTGGAGCATATCAGAGAATGGCCTGCCCAGGTGCCTCTGAGAGCCAATGGCCCATCTTGCTGGCTGGCAAAGGGTGGGTGGGAGGAAGCTTGTGCCACGGAAGGGCTCCACCCGAATCGCGGGGGGCTATGCCCCCTAAAGCCCCTCTGCTGTCTACGGCCCTGTTCTTCTGGTATCTAAGGAAATGAGCAATGGCTCACAAGAGCTCCTGACCCGTGACACATTCTGTTAATCTTTCAGGTGCTCCTCTTCCTCTTTTCTGTTGTAGTCAGACTGCTGGACTACTATCTGGGAGGCCTGGGTTCGAATCCCCTCTCGTGCCGTGGAAGCCCGCTGAGTGACCTTGGGCCAGCCCCACCTTCTCAAGCCCAACCCAGCCTACCTTGCAGGGTGGTTGTGAAGATAAAACGGAGCAGCGGGAGAACAATCTATAAGGATGATGTATGAATAAAACAATGCCGTTCTTCTTTCCTCGCCTCTAGGGTCAGGGTTGGGAGGGAAGGGCTTCTGCCAAGTTACTCACCTTCTCGTTGTAGATCGGCCCTTCTCCATTCGGGCAGGGCCCGCCGGGGACACACTGGTGACTGACTGGGCACCAGTGGCACATCCACGGACTGCCGACGCAATTTCCACACCTACGGAAGAAGGAGAAGATCTGCGACTATTTAGTATGTGCAGGGGAGGGAAACACAGGTCAGCTTTCTGGGAGTTGGCTTGCAAGTTTCAGCGAGGTTTCCAAGGACAGAAAAGGAAAAAAATCAGTAATATTTTGAACGACGAGAAAGCTGGGCTTCAGCCCTCTGCTTAGTTTCCTTTACCCGCCTCACCACAGGCAGAGGGAGTTGCCAACCTCACAGGGTGTCTGTTGTGGGGCGGAGAAAGGAGAAGAGATTGTAAGCCGTTCTGAGACTCCTTCCGGCAGCGAAGGGCGGGGTCTAAATCCAGTCTCTCCTCCTCTTCCTCCTCCTCTATGGCCGGACTCTGCTTTCCCTACGTTCTGCTTTTCCCCACAGACAACCATCCTACGGATGAGCTTCCAGCCCCATCTGCAACCACCCCAACAGTCCCCAAATTTACTCACGGTGTTGCATCAGCAAGCTGGCTCACTGCATTGCAGTCGTAGAAGGAGAAGCCTGTGGAAGCCACCACCACGTCCCGGAACATCAAGGCCAAGGCCACTGTCACGTGATCTAAGGAAGGGAAAAAATGGACAATCTCACAGGAGGCATCCAGGGTCAGGAAAGTTCTTCCAACTACCCATCATGTAAGATGTGTATAAGGACATAAGAGAAGCCATGATGGATCAGGCCAATGGCCCATCCAGTCCAACACTCTGTAGCACACAGTGGCTAAAAATACCAGGGGACCACAGGAGGTCCACCAGCAGGGCCAGAACTCCAGAAGCCCTCCCACTTCTGCCCCCCCCCAGCACCAAGAAGACAGCATCACGGCCCCAGACATAAGAACGTAAGAGAAGCCATGTTGGATCAGGCCAACGGCCCATCTAGTTCAACACTCCATGACACACAGTGGTCAAAACTCAAGTGCCATCGGGAGGGCAAAACCCAGGTGCCATCGGGAGCTTCTACCAACTCCAGAAGCCCTCCCACTGTTGCCCCCCCCTGCACCAAGAATACACAGCAGCACTGCCCCAGAGAGTGTTCCATCTATACCTTGTGGCTGACAGCCACTGATGGACCTCTGCTCCAGATGTTTCTCGAATCCCCTCCTGAAGATGTCTATGCTTGTAGCCACCACTGCTTCCTGTGGCACTAAATTCCATGTCTTAATTACTACTTGGGGGAAGAAGTACTTCCTTTGATGTGTTCTGAGCCTACTGCTCATTAATTTC